>JARYGA010005901.1:0-28167 GCA_030545235.1 Helianthus tuberosus
TTGGACATTTTGTCATAATTTTAAAACATAATTATTAAACATAACATTTTTAAAAGTCACGACACAACCACATAAGTTAAGTTGTTTTGATCCTCGCGGATCTTATTAGAAACGTCCCAGAAAGTTTAAAAGATGTCCAACATATTTAAACAAAACAACATGCATCATCATTCACAAGATACGCCATGATTTCCCGAAGCCGAACTTAGGTACCTGTAGAACACGTTAAAATCAAGTGTCAACACAAAGGAAGGTGAGTTCACATATTCACTTACTACCAATTTTATTTCTAGTAAAACTTTCTGATTAGGTGTTCATTTAAAAACATCCATATAAATTTTAGAAAGTCCATTTTACTTCCTTATTAAAAATCCATGGGCCTTCCGCCGGTTCATCGATCCGACAACTGTAATATATATTGCCCAGGTTTTGTATATTAAATTATAGCGTCAATTTTCAGACTCGTATGTTAGCTAGACAATACGAACTATATATTAACCATGCAGGGATAATCAATACTAGACAATAAACATACTATTAATTCGTCGTTTGACATTGACACGGGGCGACCGGTCACGACGGGGTTGTCAACCCGATAGATCTACTAACAATTCATCGCGTACAATACTTAACTGATTAAACGACATCATGGGCGCATGGTTCTTTCTCGAAGAACAATATGATGTCTGCCTCACGTACAATATATATATCCTACTAATATGACAATTTAATACACGACGTTGTACGAATTCCCCTTACTCTCCATTATATGAGACCCAGTCAAGAATTCGTCCCCAACTGTACGGTCTTGTTTCACTTAAGAAATACCGTACTTACAATATTCATTCATCAAAAACGTTTTACTTCAAAACGTATAACTTATCAAATTTCATATATTTTCAGCGAAAATATATATTTTATATTAAAAGGTATGTTTTATTTCGAAAACATTATTAAACCCTTTTAACGACGTGTTCCACCCCCAAAACATGTACAAAGCAGTAAAAAGAGGGGTTTAGTGACACTCACCTTTGGGTGCGTATTTTAATACCGCAATCCCAAAGATTGATTTTTATATACGTCCTAATATAGGAACAATTCTAAATCGATCAATATATATATATTTAACACAAAAATCCTAAGTTTCTCTGTTTCTTAGAATTATCACATAACTTTGAGATTTTCTCGAAAAGTTTTGATTATGTTGGCATGTTAATATATATATATATATTTATATATATATGAGTCCATATATACATATTTTTATGATTTTGTGACTTGAACGATTTTATTGGTGACCATTATTGTGTAAATCCGTTAACTCTCCCGTTTATACGCAATATATCTACGATTTGCGTGTCGTAATATATATACATAAACGTTCATATAATTTAACACCGAAACACGCGAAATATTACTAACTTATCCATTTTGTCATTTTTAAGGCAAATATACATAAAACATCTCATATGTATCAAATTTCATGCTCGACAAGTAAGTTACACACTTAACGCGATTTTTACCGTTTCTACCGCACAAAACGCACAAATATACATGCATAATCCAAATCTTTAAAACCATGTTAAAACTTAACATATTTTCACATTCTCATGTTTAAATCACATAACACATTTTAACACATAAGGTTTACCCATACTAGTGTACTTAGAAAAATACGTATTTTAGCGATTCGGTAACGTTTTCGGGCGTCGGAAGTCACGTATGACCAACCAAACACCAAGTAAACTTAAAATTAGTTAAAATACTTATTTTTAAACTAAAAATATCAGTTTATTTACTGATCTAATTCAGTTTTACTGAAATCACCCGAAAAGCCAATTTTTGACCGTTTTAACGCATAGTTTTGCGTTAAACGTTACCATAACCATCCCAACTCGAAACGACTTGATATTTTAACACAATACATTTTATTTACTGATTAAAATAGTGGTTATAACAAGTTTAGTGCAGTTTTTTGTCTAAGTCACATAAATCATGCGATTTCACGTATTTTACAACTTTTAATGCACCATGTACAACATGCAAAGCTAGCAAACATTATGACAAAGTTATGTATCATTAAACACTTCAATACCCTTATTTTAGTATTTATATTCTGATAAAAATGGGTTTTTATCATATCATGTTCAAATCATCTTTTTAAGTTCTTATATCATTATGCATGTTTACATTTGAGCATCTAATGCACTCCTACAATCTTATCATCATCATTTATGTTCCAATCTTATTCTAGAACATATTAACATCATGTTTTTAAAATATAACACATATCATTTTGATCATCCAACCATTCAAAATCATTCATGTAATTATCCTTCACATTTAAGATTACATGACAATTTTTATATGCATGCATACATATATATATACACATATACATGAAATTTATACACACATATACTTCCAAATTTTCACTTTTCAACATATCACTTTGAGTAAATTGCCATTTTAGTCCCTGAGTTTTGTCCAAATTTGCCATTTTAGTCCAAATAGTTTTTTTTTCGCCTCTGGATCCCTGACTTTTCCCTTTTGTTGCCATTTTGATCACATACACTAACTCCATCCAAAAACTCCATCTTTAACCAGGGTATTTTGGGGATTTTCATTTTAAATGTTTTCAATTGCCATTTTGATCCAATTCCAAAAAATCAAAAAAATTCCAAAAAATCAAAAAAATTCCAAAAAATTCTAAAAAATAATAAAAATTATAAAAAATTATAAAAATTCTAAAAAATCCAAAAAATTCTAAAAATCCAAAAAATCCGTTTCGGCGCGAACTGTTTCGAACCCGAACCGTTTCGAGCTAAACCGTTTTGACGCGAACCGTTTCGACCCGTACCGTTTCGACCCGAACCGTTTCAAGCCGAACCGTTTCAAGCTGAACCGTTTCGACCCGTACCGTTTCGAACCGAACCGAACCGTGCCGTATCGAACTGAACCGTTTCGAGCTGAACCGTTTCGAACCGAACCGTTTCGACGCGAACCGTTTCGACGCGAACCGTTTCGACCCGTACCGTTTCGACCCGAACCGTTTCGAGCTGAACCGTTTCGACCCGTACCGTTTCGAAGCCGAACCGTACCGTTTCGAACCGAACCGTGCCGTATCGAACCGAACCGTTTCGACCCGTACCGTTTCGAACCCGAACCGTTTCGAGCTTAACCGTTTCGACGCGAACCGTTTCGACCCGTACCGTTTCGAACCGTACCGTTAAGATGCGAACCGTTTCGAACCGAACGTTTTAACCCGTACCGTTTCGAAGCCGAACCGTTTCGACCCGAACGGTACGGTTCGAAACGGTACGGGTCGAAACGGTTCGGTTCGATACGGCACGGTTCGGGTCGAAACGGTTCGGCTCGAAACAGCACGGTTCGATACGGCACGGTTCGGTTCGAAATGGTTCGGCTTGAAACGGTTCGGCTTCGAAACGGTACGGGTCGAAACGGTTCGCGTCGAAACGGTTCGGGTCGAAACGGTTCGCGCCGAAACGGATTTTTTGGATTTTTTTGGATTTTTTAGAATTTTTATTATTTTTTAGAATTTTTTGGAATTTTTTTTGATTTTTTGGAATTGGATCAAAATGGCAATTGAAAACATTTAAAATGAAAATCCCCAAAATACCCCTGGTTAAAGATGGAGTTTTTGGATGGAGTTAGTGTATGTGATCAAAATGGCAACAAAAGGGAAAAGTCAGGGACCCAGAGGCGAAAAAAAAACTATTTGGACTAAAATGGCAAATTTGGACAAAACTCGGGGACTAAAATGGCAATTTACTCTATCACTTTAAAATTTTTAATCACTTTAGAACCTTCTTGTATGATATCTAAAAATCTCTTTAATCATCATATATTTCAAGAAAGCAAATAATCAAGAACCTTTTCATCAAAAATCAAAATACAACTTATACATGTGTATATGTACACAATCGGCCATGTACACATACATGCACAAACTTATTTTTATTTTATTCAAAACCCATTTGTTTGTTAGTTTCAAGTTAATGTTTAGATTCAAGAATTTAGAGAAACTTTTACTAACTTCTTTACCAATATGAATCAAGAACAATATTTGAAGAAAATAGTTTATACCTTCAAGATTTTAGTTGGGTTTTTGATAAAGATGATGTTTTAGGGTCTTGTTCTTTCTTGAATCCACTTGAAATCACCTCCAAACCTTCTTATGAGCTTGACATCACCTTGGAATGGACATGATCTTCAAGGTTTAAGTTTGAAAATGAAAATGGAAGTGTACAAGAGGGTGTTCGGCCGTGAGCTTGAAGGAGAGAGAGAGTGTGTGTGAATTTTGAAATGTGATCTTGGAATTGGAAGCTTATGGTGCATGAATCAAGATTACTCATCACCACCACTCACCATGTATGGACAAGTGTTTAAAATGAAAGAATCAAGGGAATGTGGCTGTCCTATGTGCCGCCTACATGTCCCCCCTCTCACAAATATATATACATACACATGTTATATGTAACTTGACTCAAAAAAAGGTATTTTACTGAATACCGGGTATTTTATCTAGTGTTTTAGCCCCGTTTTAGTGCGTTTTAAATTATTTTTATCATTCTATAAAAATAATCACTCAAAATTATTACTGAAATAATTACCAGTTGTCTTGACTGGCTGCGTTGACAGTATTTTGTTTAATTCGCGCAGTATCGCGCGGTACCCGCTCAAACTCGAAAAATAGAGTTTCTTAGCGTTTTAAATTATTTTTCCACACGGATATGATTAAAATTATTATTCTATTCATAACAGGCTATTTTTAGGATTTTAACACTGATCGGGTGGTCACCGACGTTCGTTCCGCATTTTAAACGTTACGCGATAAGCGTTAGTTTTATCGTTGCCAACATAATTTTATACACATCTAAATTTAACAACACATCAAATATCATATATTAACATCACAGTCAGTCATAAATAGTCATGTTACATATCTACTACACAGATCACTATTGTCCGGTACGGCCTGAGAGGCTGGGTGTCACAACGTGAGCGTAATCACGATGGTCATAGTCCTTTGTGACTATACCTACTGATTACCACATTATTTAGGCATAGTGACGAGTCATAGTTTCGGTCAAAATGCGCGTTTATGCATATTTTGCAACCAAACTATTCTTGGGTATCAAAACCCTTTGTTTTGATATCAAACTTGTTTTCTAACTTCGTTAAACATGTTTTAACATGTTTAACTCGTCACTTTTAGTTTAGTGCTTGTATAGGCTCGTAAGATAAGCGGTCTAAACAACCGCTTAGACTTCCGAACCCGACCCGTTTGGTCGATAATTAGGATCCGACCAAACATTTATTGTGACCATAGTTGTATAGGGAATAACCTTCTGATGTTATACCTTATGGTCACTTCGTTTAGTTAGTTGTATGATAGGTAGTTTATATGCCTTAGGAAAATGACCAAAATACCCTTTTTGCGCATAATTTCATTTTAAGCATATGTAACACATATTTTGACATCTAAACTGATTATATAACATAATTAGATATGTTAAGGCATATAATACTTGTCATAGGACTAGTTAGGCGTCTCGAATGCGCTTTCGCACGAACGGCGCGTTAAAGTGGCGTAAGCTACCTTAATGGGTCGTAATGGGTCATAAGCACTTAGGATAGGTTCCGATTTAGAATGTAGGCTTTGTTAAACCATATCATATGAGTTCCAATACTCGTTTGGTTTACAAGACCTCATTCTACCCGATCTTCCGATTTAGGAGTCGATTCGCTAACATAGTATCCGTTACCCTAGGAACCGCTTCAACACTTGAACTCGTGGTCTTTTGAGCTTTGTTATAACCTTTGAACCGGAACTATACGCAATCCCAGACGAGTACATAGTTCCCCTCTTTTACTGTTTTCAAATGTTTTGGGGTGATTCATATGTGTAATCGATTGGTTTTCAAAATGTATGGCATATATGTGTTCACTAAGTGCTTTTATGTGTATTATTCCGATTATGCAAATGCGATGTTTATCTGAATCCTTAAGTGATCTACCTATCTTCATAGTTAGATTCTTACAGGATATTTGAAGTACAGTCTTAGATCTTCCTATCTTCATAGTAAGGTTTTTAAGAAGTACTTTGCGACTCGATGGTTGGTTGTGTGTAGATTGTTGGTGATTTAGATAACGAAACTAGATAATACAATAAGCACATGGTGGATACGCCACTGGTACTTCCTATATATAAGTGTGCTTATTGTATTACCTTTCGTGGCGTTATCCCGAATCACCATTAGGATTAGGATTATTTTGATTCATTGTAACAGAACCCAGAATCCTTATAGCCTCTATCTATCTTTATAGGTTGATTCTTGTAGGATGTTTAGAGTACTAATATTGAAGTCCATGATTGGATTCATTATGTACTTTAATGCATGTTAGGTTAGACGATGTAACGAGAACCTGATCCCTGTAGTATCTATATATCTTCATAGCTAGACATATATGGGATGTTTAGAGTACTAATATTGGAGCCCCTGTTTGGATTCATTGTGTACTTTAATGCATGTTTACGAGATGGAACAAGTTGACAATTATGTGTTTATGTGGTAGTTGTGATTTAGATAACGAAACGGGTGTAATAAAATAAGAACATGGTGGATACGCCGTTGGTACTTCCTATATATAAGTGTTCTTATTTTATTATTCTTGTAGCATTATCTGGATCACTTTAGGATTTTGTGTATGATTGTTTCAATATTCGAGTATCGAAATCTTTATAGAATTTCCCATATTTTTATATGTTAGATTCTTAGAAAGATATATGAAGTATTATCATGACTCATTGATTTGATTTATATAATACTTAAATTAGTTTTGATTTATTTCAAAACAGTTATTATTAATCTTTGATTGGATTTCTAATAACATATTAACGAGTTTTTACGATGGTTTAAACGAGATTACAATGTAAGGCATAAAAATGACTTAGTATTAATCATATTGCCACATACAAACCTATTTTGTCACGAGTTTTCACAATTAAGATTATGTATTGCAAATGCTAAATTTTTGCCATTCTTTAGCTTCAAGATTTATTTTCAATTGACAGCTCTCGTAGCTGTTAAAGTATTACAATACCAAATGTTTTGCCATTTATCTGGCAAATAAAACCTATGTATTCGCCGACATTTTTATGCTGACTGTTTATCACATATGTTTCTGGTTTTCGACTGTTCAAGCATGCAACACATAGGACTGTATACGGGCCTTAGACTTCTAAAACAAAAGAATAACTATATGTATTCTTTGTTTTTAAAACGATGTTAATGATATTGAAACAATTTAGTACCAGTAGTTGTGAGCAATTTGTAACGTGACTCCCCGATATTTCCGCCGCGTGTTGTTGCATTACGTGATTGGGGTGTTACACATTGCAATGTCCTAGAGAGCCCTTAGATTACTTGTTTGAAAATTGAATATGAAGAAAAAGGGAGGGGTAGTGGTGACCATAGGTTGAGGGAGAGAAGGAGAGAGGTATGTGGTTTTTTGTGAGGTGTTGAAATGAGGTGAGAAGTGTTGTGGTGATTTTGTTTATTCCATCTTATAATCTATGTTGTCCCTACAAAAGAATAGATGATATTCAAAAGCCAAAACATGACTCAAGGATCAAGAAATAAACAGTTGATAAAGCATTTCTCTCCCCAAAGATAGTGAATCTAGAACACCTATTCAAAACATTTGTTCAAGAACAAAACAAACATCTGATCAAGACTTGGAACCGCTGTTTAAGAAGAAACAACATCTGTTGAGAGCTAAAGACTTTTGAAGACCAAAGCACTGATGAAGTTAAAGGAAGAAGACCAAACATCTGTATGGCCAAACAGATGTTTGGATAACTTCAACAGTGGATAGCTTAGACAGTGGTTTCCCAATGTAACAATACTTATCTTATCAGTATTTAGACTAGTTAGAACAGATGATAGGATTCGCATAGATGTTTGCAACATCTGTGGAATCTTTTCTGTTAGGAATGTTAGATGTCACTATCAGGGTGATGTCAGACTATCACGAACAGAGCTTTAGTACTTAGTATAAATAGACCTCACATGTTACAGATCTATTTCATCACTTTACACATTTTCTTTTGTATGAATAGTTCTAGTGAGTGATCGATTGGTGGGGGATTGTAGAATCATTTCTGTAAAACTTTTGAATCAATTGAAAAACAGTTTATGATAATATCTCTCTACTTGTGAATTATATTGTGTATATCAGTATTTGTTTGCAAGTATCAAACTCAGATCCTAACAATTGGTATAAGAGCTTGGTCACGTTAAATTCGATTTCACTATTCGTAGCTTAGAGTAGAAACGTATAGAAGTCAAAAAGTGTCTTATACATACTCTGTTCTTTTTCTAAAAAGATCAAAAGAGAATGTCACTCAATAACTATGATTCCCTTATCTCCGGTGTTTTCATAGAAAACCACCAATGCTTGACTAATCAAATTACAATATCTGGCAACGTCTGATGGTACACTATCTAGCTCAACAAGACTCAGGATGTTGGAGGTCTATTTTGTACGGACCACACATTCCAATGACACCTAGTGTCGAAAATCCAGATGCCCATGAGCCAAAGAATCAGAAGATTTCTCTATGTGAAGGGGTAAGGTCCCAAAAACCTAATGATAAGTATTTAAGACCATACCACAGATTGGCCCTTTGACCTTTTAAGCCTTGCGCGGCCGCGCACTGGTATTACAAAAGGGAGAAAAACGGTCAGCAAATCTATAGTTGCGCGCCCAGAGGAAAACATAAATCCTTGCGCCTTCTTCCATTTACAAAGGATTAGAATCCTTTGTTCAAAACTTCCGCCTAAATATCCAGACCTGGATATTATTTTACCCAGACTTGGGATTTACTCGTCTGTGTCCACACAGCAAGGTGTCACACCAGATTACAGCAGTAATCTTCTAGAAAGAAGTACAATCGTGCACCACCCAGACGGTTATAACCGTCTGGACACGTATCATCACCACAGGCAACCCTGGAGTCACAACGAAAGCATGCAATTGGAGAATAATCTCCACTTAATCACTCTCCACGTGGCAATTCCCCAGCCATAGATCAAACCACGATCCGTGTGCATTCACGACGGATCGAGGTAACTTGACGTTAGACCAAAGAACTTAACGGAAGAAAAGATAACCGCTACGGCGTTAGCATCTTCCGTCCTCTTTTCAATAAAAGGTTTTCCCTCCCAAACTCCCGGTTATAAATAGGAGAACTGTTCAGGTACAAACTCAGATCACACTCACTTCTCAAATACTTATCTTCTCCATTACCAATACTTATTCTCACGCCGGAGTCGGGTCAAGGAGAGAACCCTCTTCTCCCCTTGACGAGGCTAACGGTGTTCTTTTTTGCAGAACCACCGGAGAAGAAATTCCATTGCAACTGAATCAACCGAGAGAGAGCTAACCTTTTATGCGGATTCAAACCCTCTAACTATCTCGGTTCCGACCATTTAGTTAGTGTTTCTTCATTGGCGCCCACCGTTTTCTCAGTTTTTCTAGTTTCTACCTCGTTTCGATTCAGTTCATTCCGTTTTCTGTTTTTGCACATGGCAGAGAATTCATCATCTCACCGGAAACTTGGTCCTCGACCAAACGTCGGAAACAATTTACAACTAGAAGAATCTCCAGAACATTGGTTTAGCAGATGCCAAGCTGCTTTAAACACAATCGTTATTCAAATCGCCAGATCTGATTTATCAAACATCAGATCTGGAAAAGTAATTGATACCACAGTATTGGATCCACCAACACCATGTAGGAGGGACATCCAATCCAGTCAATATAGCAGTTATCAGAAACAAATACACATGGTTCAAGGGGGTCCGTCACGAAGACCAAATAAACGAAATTATGACCAACATTGGAGAGAACAGCAAGTCATATTTCCCGTTGTTCCTGGGGGCCCTCAGGAAGAACGACCAGTGATTATTACTGGTATTTTCGGTCATTACCGAACAGACTATATGTTCATAGATCCAGGGAGCTCGATGGACATCATATACGAACAGTGCTTTAAACAGCTTGATTCAGAAGACAAAGCACGTCTAGAACCAGTCGATTTTCCCCTCACTGGATTCTGTAACGAGGCTGTATTCCCATTAGGGCAAATTGCTTTCCCGGTGACTTTATCAGACGGCGAACATTCACGAACAGTTACAGTCAATTTCATGGTCATGCCGGCAACATCACGTCATGATGTCTTGCTCGGGAGAAGGTCACAAAGGGAATTTAGCATGATCACTTCCATTCCACATGCTGCTTGTGGGTTTCCGACAGAAACCGGAGTGGCAATTCTCTATTCAAGCAAAGAAGTCATGTCCGTAGACGACGAACCACCAGCAAAGGTAATCAAACCTTCGGCACCAAACGAACCAGAAAAATGGGTCTTGAACAACGAGTATCCAGAACAGACCATTCTGCTAGGACAAGCTATTTCCCCAGCAACACGCGTACAACTGAAAAAATTGTTGTCTAACAACAAAGATATATTTGCCTGGTGCCCAGCAGACATGACTGGAGTTCCACGCGACATCGCGCAACATTGCCTAAACATCAAACCATCAGTAGAACCTGTTGCTCAGGGGAGGCGCAGCTTCAGTGAAGAAAAAGCAAAAGCAATGGATGAGCAAGTAGCAGAATTACTTAATGCGGGAATCTTGCGCGAAGTAAAATACCATACATGGGTCGCCAACCCAGTGATGGTACAAAAACATAGCGGCGGGTGGAGAATGTGCGTCGACTTCAAAGACCTGAATAAAGCATGCCCAAAAGATTGCTACGCGCTCCCAGAGATAGACAAAAAAGTCGACTCTCTAGCATCATTCAGATGGAAATGTTTTCTTGACTGTTACAAGGGTTATCATCAGGTCCAGATGAAAGAAGAAGACGAAGATAAAACGGCGTTCCGCACAGATAAAGGCATTTTCTGTTATACCAAAATGCCGTTCGGCTTGCGCAACGCAGGCGCAACTTATCAACGCCTAATGGACACAATTTTCAAAGATGATATTGGCAAGACTGTCGAAGTATACATGGATGACCTCGTCATCATGAGCCATGAGGAAGGAACAATGCTTGACAATATTCAGCGCACATTCGACTCCTTGCGCAGCGTGAGTCTAAAACTCAACCCAACTAAATGCTCCTTCGGCATGGAAGAAGGGAAATTTTTGGGATTCATCGTCACAAAAGATGGTTTTAAAGTAAATCCAGAAAAGGTGCAGGCTATTCAGTTAATGCCGTCACCCGCAACAGTTAAAGAAATGCAAAGGCTCGCCGGACGCCTAGCGGCTTTAAACAGATTTTTGGCTAATCACGCAGCGAAGTCTTATCCATTCATCAGTACGCTACGAAACTGCGCAAAGAAAACTGACTTTCAGTGGACTTCTGAAGCGGAAACCGCATTCAAGCAAATGAAAGAATGTTTAATTCAGCTGCCAACACTGACAGCACCAAAAGAAAAAGAGCCACTAATTTATATCTATCTGCCGCGGAAGTAGCAGTCGGTGCTGTATTGATGGTGGAACGCGAGAACATCCAAACTCCAATCTATTACATCAGCAAAATGCTCACCGGCCCAGAAACTCGGTACTCAATGATAGAAAAGCTAGTCCTAGCACTAGTACATGCATCCCGACGCCTACGCAGGTATTTCTCGGGTCACGTCATCACAGTTCTTACCAATTACCACTTAGGCCAGATCTTATCCAAACCCAACGTGGCGGGACGACTGGCCAAATGGGCAATTGAACTAGGAGGCTACAACATTTTTTACAAACCAAGACCCGCAATCAAAGGGCAAGTTCTAGCAGACTTTGCCACTGAAGTTCCTATCGATAAAATACAAGAATGTGAGGCAATCCAGAACCCAACACCTGTTTTCGACGACAGAGTCTGGACCTTACACACAGATGGTGCTTCCAATGACGATGGAGCAAGAGCAGGTCTCCGATTAATCAGCCCAGACAACCACGAGCTCACGTATGCTATACGCTTAGATTTCAAAAGTACGAATAACGAAGCCGAATATGAAGCCTTCTTGGCAGGTCTTCGCTTAGCGTTAAAAATGGGGGCAAGAAATCTTGAAGCTAACGTTGATTCAAAACTGGTAGCCGAGCAAGTCAATGGCAATTACGATGCAAAAGAAGCCATGGCGTTGTACCTTGAACAAGCACGGATGTTAATCAGCCAATTTCAAACATTCAAAGTTAATCACATAAACAGAAGCGAGAACAAACATGCTGACGCGCTAAGCAAGTTAGCTGCTACCAGCTTTAAGCACTTAGCAAAGGAGGTACGCATAGAGGTATTATCCAACCCTTCCATTCATCTCAAGCAAGTAAACGTCATAGAAATGGGAGATCCATCTTGGATGTCCCCAATTATCTTGTACCTCCAGCACGGAAAACTACCGGAAGGAAAGGCAGAAGCTCGAAAAATACAACACATGGCAGTAAATTACGAAATGGCAGATGGCGTCCTCTACCGGAAATCATTCATGGGCCCATTACTACGCTGTGTCGATAAAACTGACGCCCAGTACCTCGTCAGAGAAATCCACGAAGGGTTATGCGGGATACATGCGGGACCACGCATGGTCGTAGCAAAAATAATGAGCGCTGGATACTACTGGCCAGGAATGCACATGGATGCAGTCAATCTATTAAGAAGATGCGAGGCATGTCAACGCCACGCACCAAAAACACTCCGACCCAAGAATCCGCTAATTCCCGTTACTTCCGCCTGGCCATTCCAACAGTGGGGCATCGATCTCGTCGGTCCATTTCCTGACGCGCCAGGTGCAGTAAAGTTCATAATCGTCGCGGTGGATTACTTCACAAAATGGGTGGAGGCTAAAGCTTTGGCCTCAACGACAGCAATGGTAATCCGCAAATTTATATGGGAACATATCATTTGCAGATTCGGATTACCATTGCGCATTATTTCCGACAATGGTACAAACTTCGCCGCAGAAGATCTTCAAAAATGGTTTAAAGAAATGAAGATCGAGCATAACTTTGCCTCCGTTGCGCATCCTCAAGCGAACGGACAGGTAGAAAGTGTAAACAAACAGATCGTTGACGGCATAAAAGCGCGACTCGGGACAGCGCGCAGAGGGTGGGTTGACGAACTTCCCAGCATCCTCTGGGCACATCGAACAATGCCAAAGACTAGCACCGGCGAGACTCCGTTCAGTCTAGTCTATGGATCTGAGGCCGTCATTCCAGCCGAGATAGGTTTACCATCACCGCGCATGATAGCCATGGAAACTCAGAACAACGAACAAGAGCGAAGAATGGATTTAGATCTTTTGGAAGAAAGGCGCGAGAACGCCGCGATAGCAGAAGCAAGGTACAAATCCAAGCTCGAGAAGTATTACAATGCGCGCGTCCGCGTTTGCACATTTGTCCCTGGCGATTTCGTCTTGCGCGACAATGAGGCGTCAAACGCTAAAAAGCCAGGCAAATTAGCGCCAAGATGGGAAGGACCGTATGTCATTAACGAGGTCCTAGGCAAGGGAGCATATACCCTAAAAAGGATCGATGGGACCCCAGTCCCCCGCACCTGGAACGCACAACAGTTGCGCAGGTGTTACATATGAACTAAATCTTCAAAAGCGGAAAGAACATACAGGCAATGTATTTCTTTATTATGTTTTATATTACAAGCCTTGCGCTCTTATCAATACAAACGTCATTTTTACTTATCTCACTGTTTATTACAAATTGCATGTAATTTCTTTGGTTCGCGCGAAAACAATATGGTCAAACATTGTATACCTCTTGAACAGTCTAAAAACAAGGTAAGCTGTTACGCCTTTTAGACAAACGTTCAAACATGAGCACAATACCATCCCTCATTCGCCTTACCTATCCAAAAGCAATTAAAAAACATGCAACATATTGTAATCCAAACACGTAAGAAGTAAAAACATTATCAATGTACATATCATTAAGTGTAACAAAACACTTCATAAACAAGATCATGACAATGATCTTCAAAATTTTAGTTCCAGAAACTAAAATGTTCACAAAAGCAAAAAACCTTGTTTCTACAAAATGGCAGGACGATCAAACGACAACGATCACACCCATGATCTTCAAAAAAGAGTTTATGCTAACAGACTAGTATAAACAAAAGAAGGGATGAAACAACCCCTAAACCTAACCAACAACAGGTTCGTCTTCAACATCAGCTTCCCCCGGAGGTTTTTTCCGACGATGGTATACCAACCGGCAATCTTCCCTCCGGATCGTCGAAAAACGAGCAGTGAGACCATCCGCATCCAGCACAGCACCACCGTTAGCAACAACTTCCCCTTGCTGGAGAACCTTATCATCAGAACAAGCCACCATAGAAGGATCAACAAAGATAGAGTCCTCTCCGGTAGCCATCAAAGGTGGAGAGCTAGCAAGTAACAAAAGAGCTTCAGCAGCTTCTCGAATCCTCAAGATATCTGAAAGACGCCGGGAACGAACGGTACTTTTTCCCTTCATCTTTTCCAAATTAAAGATAAACAAGCACCCCGAAACATATATATACAAAACAAAAACTCAACCTCGGGAAACGAAAGACCTACTCATCATTAGTTGTCAGAATTATGTCACATCCGAACGGCGCTACAGGAACCAGGGTCATTTCCTCATTAATAAAGACTGACAAGCGCCATTACAAACCTCAAGACAAAGGAGGAAAATACCCACTTTTACTCCCAACTGACGTCATTACACGTCAGAACATAATTACAAAGTCACATTTTGTCAACAAGTTAAAACTTCCAAAAGAAGATTTCTTATTTTTCGCGCCCAAAAAACGTTTCCCTCTCATAAGTCCAGTGCTCCACTTACTCGCATAAGTACAACACTAGACTGGGGGGACTTGAAGGGGTAAGGTCCCAAAAACCTAATGATAAGTATTTAAGACCATACCACAGATTGGCCCTTTGACCTTTTAAGCCTTGCGCGGCCGCGCACTGGTATTACAAAAGGGAGAAAAACGGTCAGCAAATCTATAGTTGCGCGCCCAGAGGAAAACATAAATCCTTGCGCCTTCTTCCATTTACAAAGGATTAGAATCCTTTGTTCAAAACTTCCGCCTAAATATCCAGACCTGGATATTATTTTACCCAGACTTGGGATTTACTCGTCTGTGTCCACACAGCAAGGTGTCACACCAGATTACAGCAGTAATCTTCTAGAAAGAAGTACAATCGTGCACCACCCAGACGGTTATAACCGTCTGGACACGTGTCATCACCACAGGCAACCCTGGAGTCACAACGAAAGCATGCAATTGGAGAATAATCTCCACTTAATCACTCTCCACGTGGCAATTCCCCAGCCATAGATCAAACCACGATCCGTGTGCATTCACGACGGATCGAGGTAACTTGACGTTAGACCAAAGAACTTAACGGAAGAAAAGATAACCGCTACGGCGTTAGCATCTTCCGTCCTCTTTTCAATAAAAGGTTTTCCCTCCCAAACTCCCGGTTATAAATAGGAGAACTGTTCAGGTACAAACTCAGATCACACTCACTTCTCAAATACTTATCTTCTCCATTACCAATACTTATTCTCACGCCGGAGTCGGGTCAAGGAGAGAACCCTCTTCTCCCCTTGACGAGGCTAACGGTGTTCTTTTTTGCAGAACCACCGGAGAAGAAATTCCATTGCAACTGAATCAACCGAGAGAGAGCTAACCTTTTATGCGGATTCAAACCCTCTAACTATCTCGGTTCCGACCATTTAGTTAGTGTTTCTTCACTATGCTAGATTTCAAAAAGTTTGAGTTAGATGCCAAAGCTCTTGTGATAGTTGCAAAGGCACTACCAGCTGAGTTCCATGTAGAACTATTACACTGTAATGGTGCTAGAGAATTATGGGAGGAGTTAAAAGAGAAATTCAGTAAATTTAAGGATACTATTAAAAACAACCAAGAAACTCGTAACATACAAAATGTTAAGAGTATATCTAACCCATTACAAACAATAGTTTGTGAAAAAGGTGACGATAGTATTGTAATAAACAGTGTCCCTGGAATACAACTAAAGATGAGAATAAGTGCGAATGCGCATTCATGGCCACCAAAAATGGGAGTATTCACATGCCTAGATAGCCTATGGTATGTAGACAATGAAGGATCTAGACATATGACTGAATGCAAAGCAATACTGACAAACTTCCATTCTCATGGAGGTGGTGATATTTCCTTTGGTAATAATGCTAAAGGAAAAGTGATGGGGTCAGGGACTGTCCAAGCTGGAAAGCTAAAGTTTGAAAATGTTGGCTGATAGACAATTTAAAATTTAATTTACTCAGTGTTTCACAAATGAGTGACAGAGGCTATGAATCATTTTTTTACAAAGACAAGTTGTAAAATCGTTGGACCTAGGGTTGTCAAAAAGATCGATAAAATCATAGCCGAAAGCACTGCACAATTTGTTGCTCATAGAAGTGACAATGTTTATGTAGTGGACATGTCTAAAGCAAACCCAAAATCCAATTTTGCTTATTCTTTGTTGCCTCAACAAAAGAATCAGAATTATGGCATAGAAGGTTGGGACATATTAATTTAAAAACAGTTAACACTCTGACAAAGGAAAAGCTTGTCGGAGGTTTACCAACAAAACAATTCAAGTGTAATGAACATTGTGTCTCCTGTCTAAAAGGAAAACAACACGAGGTATCACACAAACCATTGAAGAGTCCAAAACAACCAAATGTTTACAATTGTTGCATATGGGTTTGTTTGGCCCAGTAAAAATCATGAGCTTGAGGAAAAAGCGATATTGCTTAGTGATAATTGATGATTTTTCTAGGTTTACATGGACATTATTCTTACACTCAAAAAATGAGATTGCAGGATTCTTAAAAGAATTTATCATAAAAATAGAAAAACAATATGATTTTCCTGTAAAGTCTATCAAAAGTGACAATGGGATATAATTCAGAAACCAAGAGGTTGATGAATTCTGCATATCCAAAGGGATACTAAGACAATTCAGTATTCCCAGAACATCTGAACAAAATGGGGTTGTTGAAAGAAAAAAACAGAACCCTTATTGAGGCTGTAAGAACTACGCTTGCAGATTCTGGTCTTCCATTGTCCTTTTGTGCAGAGGTTGTGAATACTGCATGTTATGTTCAAAACAGGGTCTTAATAAATCCTACGCCTCAAAAGATTGCCTATGAAATTATGTTCAAAATAAAACCATTAATATAATTTTTCAAAATCTTTGGTTGCCCATTCTTTATCTTGAATCTTAAATATTCAATTTCAAAGTTTGCTAACAAAGTGGATTGTGGATATTCATCATATCACATGCATAAGATATGTGATGGCCATATCAAAGATGCTAATATTCGATGATGTTGGTGGTGGTGAAGCTTTAATTACTCTTCTTTTCTTCAAAGACTTCAACCTTTCAACCCTGGCTCGCTTTTTCATGGTCCATTCAGCAATCTCCTTAACCAAGGGCATATTTCTAAATTGTTAGGTATATAATATTATGAGTTCTTCAGTCGAATTCGACTGAAACACTAATTGGAATAGGTTCAAAACTGTAACATCTGTGCTTTTAATCATTGTGAACAGTTCTATTATCAATAAAACAATGTTATTTGATCCCAATGTTTGTTTGGTTGTGTTTTACATTTTTCATGTTTTGACTTTTATTCAATTTCAAACTCTATATCGCTTTCTGGAGAGTTATACGCAAACTGGTGCGTAAACGTAATCAGTTTAATGCGAAAAATACTCCGGAACATCAACATATACTTAACATACCTTAAATAACCTTTGCATAACTTAGAAATAAGTTTTGAAGGCTTTGGTATGGCAAAAACAAGTTAATTCGCCTACAGGGACTAAATTTGACAAACTGCGAAAGTATGCCAATTTGAACTATAACAGACATTCCGGAACACGACCATAAGTTAGACGTACCATAAATATCCTTTACATGGCTTATAAATAGGCTTTGAGGGGTTCGGTGTGCTAAAATAAACTTTTGGGTCATTCAGGGACTAAAAGCGTCAAAAAGTGCATGAGTTTGCACTTTCACGCATAACTTACGTTCTGAATACATCCGAACATCCAAAAATTTATGTAAGCACTAAAATATTTTATTTTAGTGTTTGGCATAAGAAAAATCCATTCGTCGCGTCATTTGGATCGTTTTTCGCGCTTATGCGCATTCCGTCGTAATTAAGCAAACATCGCGATCGTACGGCCAAACGAACCGACATCCGAGATATTTTTTAGCACATTTTAAGTTCCCTATACTTTAACTTCATTTTAGAGCTTTGAAATGGGGTTAACGGGGCTTAAACGTGTCAAAAATGCATCAAATAGCAAGTTTGGAGCTTCAGGGGCCTGTTCTGCCATTTTTCAAACTTTCTAGTCTGCAAGGCTTGCGCACCTCAACACTCAGGACGTTACGGTGCGCAAGCAGGGGTCAGATGCAGAAACTTGTTTTTAAACAGCTGTTAACAGCTCTTAGACCCTCCAAAGGCCAATGCCACTTGTCAAACTCTTGTGGTGGGGGCAAAATGAGTTACCACAACATTCCGACAAGTGTACGGGCGAGATCAAGGCACGTTATCCAAGAAACGATCCTAACGGTGAACCAAAATCTATAAATACCCATCCATCCCCATTGCAAAACCCACAAGAATCTGATTTGAGAAGCTCTAAGTTGAAACCATTGTTTCATACCTGAGCTACTTGAATCAAGATTAGCATTCGGGGACCCTTCGTAAGTATTCCTTCGTTCTTTTATTGCTTTTCGAGTCCGAAAGTCAAACTTTGTTTGACTTTCTGCATTGACCAGTTTATGGTCAATGCGAAGTTCGTTTGAACTTCGCAACGTGAGCGTAATCACGATGGTTATAGTCCCTTGTGACTATGCCTACTGATTACCACGTTGTCTAGGGTCGTAAGGTAAGCGATCTAAACAATCGCTTATACTTTCGAACCCGACCCATTTGGTCGATCATTAGGATCCAACCAAACACATTAGGTGACCATAGTATATAGGGAATAACCTTCCGAGGTTATACCTTATGGTCGCTTCGTTTAAGTAGTTGTATGATAGGTAGTTTATATGCCTTAGGTAAATTACCAAAATGCCCCTTTGATGCCAAAATTCATTTTAAACATATGTAACATAACTTTTGACATCTAAAATGATTTGAAAACAATATTAGACATGTTAAGGCATATATTACTTGTCATAGGACTAGTTAAGCGGTCCGAACGCGTTTCACGCGAACGACGCGTTAAAGTAGCATAAGCTACCTAAACGGGTCGTAATGGGTCGTAAGCACTTAGGCTAGGTTTCATTTAATATGTAGGCTTTGTTAAACCATACTACATGAGTTCCCATACTCGTTTGGTTTACGAACCCTCATTCTATCCGATCCTCCGATATAGGTCCGGTTTATTAACATAGTTACCTATATTAGGTGCCGTTTGATTCCGTGATCTCTAGCATTGCTTGGTTGTTATCTTAGGACTTCTGAGCAATCTCAAGTGAGTACATAGACCCCTCTTTTACTGTTTTCCAAACTATTTTGGGGTGAAACACATGTGCCTACTTGTTACTTTCATGCTTTCCTGTTTTCACATCATATACCTGCTATGTTCGTTAGTACCTTATAGTACATGATTTCATTACATTTCATGCTATGTATGCCCATTGTGTGCGTACTTAGTACATCGTTTTACATTACATTTCATGCTATGTATGTCCATTGTGTGCATACTTAGTACATTGTTTTACTTTACATTTCTGCTATGTATGTTGACTGATAGCATGCTAGCACATTGATTTACATGACTTTTCTGCTTTGTATGTTAACTTAGCATACTTAGTACATTGTTTTCATATGACATGTATACAATTGCTATAACATTTGGTTTGCAAAAACGAGACTTATATACATTCATTAACATTAGCTACGCCGCTCGGTAGTAAGTACTGGTACCATAGGACTTGACAAATCCCATTCCTGACATCTCGGGTTTGTTTGGATGTAAGGAATGACTGAATCCGAAAACATTTCTTTTGATAACCTTGACTAAAAGGGTTATCCGACTGTCTCAAGGCTTGAATGTATGCGTTAACTTACCACATAAATGTTTGTATCAATGTAACATGCATTACTTTGCAAAACATAACTTTTTGATATATTCAAAATACTTTGTTTTGTACATTTCTACATTTGGATTATGTGACAATACTTTACTTACAATACATAACATTTGTTACACATTACTTGACTACTTTTGGACTCTAAACATTTGACATGGTTTATACAAGGACTTTTCGACAATTGGTTTAAACATGGACTTTATACATTGGTGGTTTGTTTAAGTGATTTAAGTAACGAGGCGTGTGTAATATGATACAAGCATGGTGGACACGTCGCTGGTACTTCCTATATATAAGTGTTTGTATGGTATTACATATCGTAGCGTTATTTGAATCATTTCAATTTGAGACATATAACATTTTATATAAATAACATATCTTTCACAAGACATTGCTTTACAAACAACTTATTTTATACAACTCATTTTACTTGGTTATACATTTAACCACACGTTATTCTTTTATTTATAGATATCATTCGATCTTATCGCTTTTTAAACGATTTACAAAACAAAACAATTTACAAGGTTCATGGCTGACTTTTGATAAACAACTTTTTCTAAACTTATAAGTCATGAATCCTATTTTCACAAAACCTATGTATCTCACAGGCATTTTTATGCTGACGTACCTATTTTCACATGTGTTTTCAGGAGCTTTTGCATAGGATGATGATCGTGACACTAGGGCGGACCTGTGCCTTAGAGACATAAAATGAAGATAAACTTAGTTTAATTATGTTCTGAACTCTTTATTTCCTGTTTAAGACAATGTAACTCTTATGTTGATAAATAAAATACAACTTTGAATGCCATGGTTATGAAACAATTAATTCTGTTACAACACTCCCCGACGTTTTGCGCCACGTTTTGTATGTTATACGTGGTCGGGGTGTGACAAAAACGCAAAGTTGTATTTCAGTAATCGATATCAAAAATTAGGTAATGGGTTAAAACAGGTTCGGGTCAGAATAGGCTAATTCAAAACTGGTTCAATTTGGTTTAGGTTAAAATGTGTTTGGGACAAAACTGATTCAAGTAGTATAGACTCTAGGCAAAACGGGTTGGTTAAGTATAAACACAAACGACCATAATCCATCTAGCCGACTGTTAATTCGCCAAGTCCAACTTTGAGTTTTCTAGAGTTTTGTAAACATTTTTCTTAACTAGTGTACTATGGAATTCAATATTACAAAGTACCAAAACATGATTCTTAAACCAAATAGTGAAGAAAATGAACATAAAATTCACAGATTTGAAGAAAAATTTACCTTTTCCAACTCTCCTACATGTCATCACCAACATGAAATTTTGTACCTGACAACAAAGTTTGATGGCAACTATGTGAAAAAGTAATGAAATTTATAGGTTCACATAGATATAATTAAAAAGTTGAAGCTGAAAAATGGACAAATTTTTTACACGTTTCATAACTTACAATTTTTCTAAAGTAAATAGCTATTCTTTGTTAAAGATAATATATGGTAATAAAAGAGAACTTACCGTTGATAAACCATAACCACCAGCAATATCCATACCTCAGCATAAGAATGCAACAACAATGAAGAGACCTGGCGAACGTAACTCCTTAAGTTCTTCCTGCAGACTTACATGGTAAGGTCTCGTTGTCATACTCTTAGAATCCGTTGATGCGATTTCAACAAACTGGTGATAGTGATTTATATGCCACAACACCATAGGAAAAGTAGTCCCTTGAGGCGATTTCATAAAGCTCATGCACTTTGCAGATTAAGATTTGTCACATATTAAACACATAAATGGAATTATCCAAATTAGCATCATGCATTACACTTTTTAAGGTTAGCAGATTCGATGTAGATGTATTAATGGAAACATCTTCTTAGTCGGTAATCACAACCAACCAGTTAAACACCAATATCCAATCCCTAAAATACGGCTCAGTAAAACACCGATAAGCACAACCAACCAGCGCTAGTCGTCACAAAACATAAAAGGCTCAGAATGACACTTCATCATCGTCGGTACTAACAAAACATGGCTCAATGCCGCTACAGCAAACATAGTTGCCACGCCAAGTAGCAAGCCACCATCATTGCAGGATAATGATTCAAATCCCAAAATCAATCGACAAACATACAGTTTGTACTTTTAACCACGAACATAAAAAAGTCTTGTCTTTTCATTACTACTATCAACATCACAACCACCAATATCACAGCCGAAACAACAGCGAGAAACAACATGACCAACATCACTAACACAATTGTATAATTAATCTCATAAAGCAAAACAAAAAAAATGAAATTACCAACACAAATCGACACGGATCCGAAAAGATTGTAACACCTCGATCGCGTAATACAACAAACCACGGCAGAAACGTCGGGGAGTCATGTCACAGAATCATTGTATCACAACACATGGTATCTGAAGTTTCATTTTATTTTGTTAATAGACTCATTGTTTTGATACAAACCAAATAAATACAAACAATTCTCTTTCAAGTTTTAAAGTCACTAAGGCCCGCGTCCATCCTATGTGAAGCAAGCAATCAACAATCGTCACATAATAGAACCTGAAACATATATGAAAAACAGCCAGCATAAAAATACAGGCGAGAACATAGGTTTTGTATGTCAAATCCATGTCTTTGAATTCATATTGCAACACCTAGTCCAACTTCGAAAGTCGACGAGTATAAATCTTGAAATCAAAAAGTGTTTGATATTGCAATATGTTTTATCAGCTTTACAAGCTGATATAAGTAAAACAAAACCATTGTAGCCATGAATCTTGACTGAAAACATTTGTCTTTGTAAAACCAAGTAGTAAATCGATTTGAAAAAAA
This sequence comes from Helianthus tuberosus, assembly GCA_030545235.1. NCBI lineage: Eukaryota > Viridiplantae > Streptophyta > Magnoliopsida > Asterales > Asteraceae > Helianthus > Helianthus tuberosus. Next base: position 23,054 of record JARYGA010005901.1, read on the forward strand.
AAACTTTGTATGGTTTATATCTTTAAGTGAAATCATTGCATGACATCGTTCAAAAACCATTCGTCCTTGTTATAAACCAATTGTTCAATCGTCCGTCTTATAAAAAATCGTCATTCTTCCGTGTTATAAACCAATCGTCAATCGTCCGTGTTTTAATTGTGAAAACTTTTGGTTGTTCTTTAATGAATACATTCAAACCTGTGTGACTCGACTATACCACCCATGGGGTATCTTTAATAGACCCTGAAAGGCCTCTTTAACATCGACTAACAAATCAACAAATGATTTGTTAAAATAACAGATTCTGTCTTTACCCCAAACTATCCACCAAATCCAGTGGATAGCCCGATAACGGGATTTGACAAATCCTATGGTACCATAACATACTACTGGTCGGCTTGAACAAAGCTAATGAATGTCATTCGTCTTTCGACTAATGCACCAACAAGTTCGTTCACATTATTGAAATCGTCGAGTTTTATATAAACCATAGTTTTTGTTTTGAAAACTTGAAAATCATTTAGCACATATGAGCCACCACAAAACAATTGAAAGCATAAAAGAGGGGTGCTATGTACTCATTTGGGATTGCAAAGTATCCCTGAATCAAGTGAAATATCAAAGCTTCGTACGTGTCCTAACATCGGGTAACTATGTTAAAGTAACGGTACATAATCGGAGGAATCAGATAGAATGAGGTCTTGTAAACCAAATGAGTTTTGGAACTCATATGAAATGGTTTAACAAAGTCTACATTCTGATTTGAAATGAATCCTAAGTGCTTTTGACCCGTTATGACCCGTTAAGGTAGTTTATGCTACTTTAACGTGTCATTTGCGTAACTATGCGTTCGGATGGTTAAATAAGTCCTATGATAAGTCTTAAATGCCCAAACATGTTTGAAAATGTTAGAATATCAGTTTAGGTGTCAAAATTTTGGTCACACATGCTTAAATCGAATATATGCATGAAAAAGGCATTTTGGTCATTTTCTAAGGGCATCTAAACAACCTATTATACAACTAAGCAAATGAAGTGACCATAAGGTATAACCTCTGGAGGTTATTCCCTATATAATTGTGGTCACAAATATATGTTTGGTCGGATCCTAATGATCGACCAAACGGGATGGATTCGAAAGTCAAAGCGGTGGTCAAACCGCTCAACTTACGACCCTAATCAAGCACTAAAATATAAGTGACGAGTTAAACATGTCAAAACATGTTTAACTTAGTTGGAAAACTGATTTGGTATCAAAACAAAGTGTTTTCATACCCTAAAATAGTTCCGTCGTAAAATGCACATAAACGTGCATTTTGACCGAAACTTTGACTCGTCACTTCGACTAGTAAACATGGTAATCAGTAGGTATAATCGCAAGGGATTATAACAATCGTGATTACTATCCCGTTGCAAAGCTCAATTGAACTTTGACTTGACCAATTCATGGTCAAAGCCGAAAGTCAAACACTGTTTGACTTTTAGCTTGAAATAGCTAAAAATAAATAAACAAGACTAGGAAGAACACTCACTTGTGTTCTAGGATGAAAGATGAACTAGAAAACTCAGTTAGGAAGCCTCCAACAATGTGGTAGCCTCCAATGAGAGCAGGTGATGAAGAAAAGAATGAATTGAGCAAGTTGTGAATGAAAGGGGGGGGGGTGGTATTTATAGTTGTTTAGGAGCTACAAGATCATGCCACATGTTTTGTGTGTTGCCCAAGGAAGGACAAGATCATTCCATGTGTCCAATATCAGATTCCATGCTTGGAGATCACACAAATAACCCACAATATCAAAAACCAAGTTAAAATACAGGAGCTGCAGCTGAAATGGAAAGTTCTGAAAAACGTGGACTATCACGTGGCGCGCCAGAACACCAGTGGACTCTCGCATGGCGTGAGGGTGACCACTTTCTGTCAATAGTTTCAGTTTTGATAGTTTCAGTCCCTGCAACAAGTTTTGATGGTTTTTGACGCGTATAACCCCCATTAACCTCAAATTCAGGCTGTATAGAGACGTTATAGCATAGGGAACTTGAAATATGCTTGGAAATATTGTGGATGTCGGTTCGTTCGGTCGTACGGTCGCGTTTGCGCTTAATTACGACGAAAACTCGAACGGACGCGAAAACGATCCAAATTGCGAAACGAATGGTATTTTTGCATTCCCATCACTAAAATATAATATTTTAATGATTACAATTTTTTTTTGATGTGCAGATATGGCCTGAAAGCAGAATATATGCGAATTGGCATACTTTCGCAGTTTTGACGCTTTTAGTCCCTGTGATCAAATAAGCATATTTTCACGTACCGAACCCTCCAAAACTCATTTCTAAGTTATGTTAAGAGTATTTAGGGTATGTTTAGCTTATGTCATCGTTCCGGAGTGCATGTTGCTATGAGAATCGGCAGACTTTCGTAGTTTGTCGTAAATAGTCTCTATGATCGAATAAACTTGTTTTTGACATACCGAACCCTTCAAAACTTATTTCTAAGTTATGTAAAGGATATTTAGGGTATGTTCAGCTTATGTCACTGTTTCGGAGTGTACGTTGCGTTAAACTGATTACGTTTGGGTAACAGTTTACGTAAAACTTCCAGAAAGCTTCTCGAGAGTTCGAAATCGTACAAGGATTGAAATGTGTAAATGTCATATGTAATTATACAATTCCGGATATGAAACACAAAATTTCATTAGATTTGAAATTGCTCGGAATTGTACAATGGTCGTAAAGGCACAAATGTCACAAAGATCATCATCGCCGTTGAACCCGCTCAGTGGCGCTACGGTTGCAATCGTGGTTGCCATACCAGGTAGTAAGTCATCATCATCGTCATGTAGGTGAAAGGCTGAAACCTCGCAAGAACCCCGACCGTCGTCGCCTAAAACGTCGGCTAGGGTTTTACGTCGACAATCGCCGCCGCCAAGACGGTCTGAACCCACCAGTGGTGACACTTCGGCTTTTGCATGTCAAAGAACAACAATTATCATGACAACTTCCATCTCCTGACCGCCTAAACAGATCAGTCAGAATAAACCACGGTCTGGAAAGCTTTGTTGTGGATTTGAGAAGAAATCCAGGGGTTTTGAATGAGAAAGAGGAACATGCCTTACCCTTTCTCCCTGGCTTTGGGTGACACATGTCTGGCTTCACTGATGAGGCCATGACCACCCACATAAGCCAATCAAATTCAAGCACCACATGAAACACCCATTGAATGAAAAACACCCAACAAAGACACTGTTCAAAACGTTTGAGTTTTAATAGTATGATAATGATAATCTTCAATATATGCACATTAAGTTTTATTTATTTTGAAAATGTTACATCAAATACATTTCCTATTACATGGTTAAAGAGATTAATCGGTAACAAATGATAAAATTGGAAGAACACAAACGTATTTTGCTTTCAAATCACCCAAATATTATTAGAGAAACTTTACTCAAAACCTTAATTACAGAAAGCCCTACCCATTTTCACGATATTTATAGCTAATCTATCTCATTAGACTATAACTAGGATTCTTATTAATTAGTTACAAGATATTTATCTAAACACGCTTCCTAACCTTTAACACTGTAGGAACCTTAGATATTACCCACTAATTAATTAATAACTTGTAAACCAAGTTAAACTTCCAGCCGCCCTTCACGCACAAGGCCACAGTTCGGCTCGGACCCGGAATTCCCAACAATGGTTACTCAAATACATACACTTACCATACAAATAATAGTTTTCCATAAATTACAAATTACAACAAATGTACCTTGACTACTAAGACTCTTAACGGTTTAGACGCTTCCACAATCTTATGTAAAGAACAAGAAGTCTTTGGAGTCCCTTTGATATGTTTTCAGAGTACATGATATCCCCTCAACTTACCAAGTTTCCTTTATGATACTGGCTTTTCAAAATGGTGGGACATCACAAAACTTCACATATCAGTGTCACACCCTATGTAGTAAAACTACAATAGCCAAGTCCTTTATAACATATTTCTTATTCCCAAATCTCACAACATGTGGAATGATAGAACCTAACCGCATCTTAAGGGTTCTTTTATACCTATTTGTTTGTCCTAACCCTAAATTTAGGTTAGGAACAACAAAACAATGTGATTAAAAGAAGTTAAGAAGATCAAGACCATTCAAGGATCAAAGATTAAACACTTGAAAAATCAAGACTTTCAAGCGCCAAACGTCCCAAGGGATTTAATGCCCACTGACTTTAGTTTAGACTTAGAAATAGTCAAAAAACATCAAACCTCCTCCGGTTATCCCATGTGATACAAGTGTTCTTTATCCATAGAAAACTCATAGCCTTAGATACCGAAGCTGGAGCAGATTAAACAGCATATCATTCCTCATCCTCTCAAAGCACCATAGAGTGATGGCATGGAAAACCTTTTTCTTCTTCTTTTTGGAACCGTGAATATATTTATGTAGGTCCAGCAGATCCCTATATGGTCACATGTTTCACGGCAAAACAAGCAGCAATCAGACTGAGTGTGAATTCCTCGAGTCAGCAATGCATCCTTTGTCGGCAATCGATCAACCTCAGCTCGCCAAGCAAAGATACTCGCCTTTTTTGGCATTGCACTTGAATACGATATCACTCTATTGTGAACCTGTATACAGTGTTTTATGCTACTAATGAGAATTCACCTTATGAAAGGAGGCTCCAGACCCACTGGTCCTTCCATCATAGAGCATTTGAGTTAATTGATGATGCAACACCTAAAATTCGGCAATGGTCAATAAAGGCTGCTTCCATTCCCACCTCATGATGAACACCAACAATTTTTACTTCCTTTCCAATGGAGAAGAAGGCTGGAAACATAGTGGACAAAGTGGCGGACCCATAAAATATTTTCAAGGGGTGCGGATGAGTGGTTTAACCAAATTTTCAAGGGGTGCGGCCGGAATTTTACCCTTTAAAATACACTAATTTTTTTTTCCAAGGGGTGCGCCCGCCCACCCTGATCTCTTACTAGGTCCACCCTTGGATAAAGGGATCGATCAACCAATTGACCAACCAAAATGCAATATCCGAACCACAACCCAAGAGCCTCTTGATAAATCAAGACCAACATTAACAAGATTTAT
>JARYGA010005902.1:0-29850 GCA_030545235.1 Helianthus tuberosus
CCTGTAACTTGAATCCTAACCCGGTATATCCCATTTTAATCTTACACCATTGTGAACCTTATGCCTTTTTTACTCTCTGATCGAGGTTCTCGGCATTGAAAAATCTTCGTAAACTAAATCACACGTGTATATGTTGATATTTAAAAGATATACAGTCAAGAAAATCAAGGGCAATTGTGATATATATGCGGAATAGACACCAAAAAAAACACTCAACAAATGGCTACAATTTAAGGAATGTGTTTGGTGACGGCATCAAATTCCTAATTGATGGAGAAAGGTCTGGTGGCAAGAAAAGCTGGTTCTAGGAGGTTGTCAAGTGTTTTCGCTCGACGATTCCATTCTTGGGTGGTTGGTTTGGCCCTTGTTCCTGTAACTCGAATCCTAGCCCGATATATCCCATTTTAATCTTACACCATTGTGAACCTTACGCCTTTTTTACTCTCTGATCGAGGTTCTCGGCATTGAAAAATCTTCGTAATCTAAATCACACGTGTATATGTTGATATTTAAGAGATATACTGTCAAGAAAATCAAGGGCAATGGTGATATATATGCGGATTAGACACAAAAAAAATCACTCAACAAATGGCTACAATTTAAGAAATGTGTTTAGTGACGGCATCAGATTCCTAATTGATGGAGAAAGGTCTGGTGGCAAGAAAAGCTGCTTCTAGGAGGTTGTCAAGTGTTTTCGCTTGACAATTCCATTCTTGGGTGGTTGGTTTGGCCCTTGTTCCTGTAACTCGAATCCTAGCCCGGTATATCCCATTTTAATCTTACACCATTGTGAACCTTACGCCTTTTTTACTCTCTGATCGAGGTTCTCGGCATTGAAAAATCTTCGTAAACTAAATCAGACGTGTATATGTTGATATTTAAGAGATATACAGTCAAGAAAATCAAGGGCAATTGTGATATATATGCGGATTAGACACCAAAAAAAACACTCAACAAACGGCTACAATTTAAGGAATGTGTTTACGGCATCAGATTCCTAATTGATGGAGAAAGGTCTGGTGGCAGGAAAAGCTGCTTCTAGGAGGTTGTCAAGTGTTTTCGCTCGACGATTCCATTCTTGGGTGGTTGGTTTGGCCCTTGTTCCTGTAACTCGAATCCTAGCCCGGTATATCCCATTTTAATCTTACACCATTGTGAACCTTACGCCTTTTTTACTCTCTGATCGAGGTTCTCGGCATTGAAAAATCTTCGTAAACTAAATCACACGTGTATATGTTGATATTTAAGTGTTATACAGTCAAGAAAATCAAGGGCAATGGTGATATATATGCGGATTAGACACCAAAAAAAACATTCAACAAATGGCTACAATTTAAGGAATGTGTTTAGTGAAGTCATCAGATTCCTAATTGATGGATAAAGGTCTGGTGGCAGGAAAAGCTGCTTCTAGGAGGTTGTCAAGTGTTTTCGCTCGACGATTCCATTCTTGGGTGGTTGGTTTGGCCCTTGTTCCTGTAACTCGAATCCTAGCCCGGTATATCCCATTTTAATCTTACACCATTGTGAACCTTACGCCTTTTTTACTCTCTGATCGAGGTTCTCGGCATTGAAAAATCTTCGTAAACTAAATCACACGTGTATATTTTAATATTTTAAGAGATATACAGTCAAGAAAATCAAGGGCAATGGTGATATATATGCGGATTAGACACCAAAAACAAACACTCAACAAATGGCTACAATTTAAGGAATGTGTTTAGTGACGACATCAGATTCCTAATTGATGGAGAAAGGTCTGGTGGCAGGAAAAGCTGCTTCTAGGAGTTTGTCAAGTGTTTTCGCTCGACGATTCCATTCTTGGGTGGTTGGTTTGGCCCTTGTTCCTGTAACTTGAATCCTAACCCGGTATATCCCATTTTAATCTTACACCATTGTGAACCTTATGCCTTTTTTACTCTCTGATCGAGGTTCTCGGCATTGAAAAATCTTCGTAAACTAAATCACACGTGTATATGTTGATATTTAAAAGATATACAGTCAAGAAAATCAAGGGCAATTGTGATATATATGCGGAATAGACACCAAAAAAAACACTCAACAAATGGCTACAATTTAAGGAATGTGTTTAGTGACGGCATCAAATTCCTAATTGATGGAGAAAGGTCTGGTGGCAAGAAAAGCTGGTTCTATGAGGTTGTCAAGTGTTTTCGCTCGACGTTTCCATTCTTGGGTGGTTGGTTTGGCCCTTGTTCCTGTAACTCGAATCCTAGCCCGATATATCCCATTTTAATCTTACACCATTGTGAACCTTACGCCTTTTTTACTCTCTGATCGAGGTTCTCGGCATTGAAAAATCTTCGTAATCTAAATCACACGTGTATATGTTGATATTTAAGAGATATACAGTCAAGAAAATCAAGGGCAATGGTGATATATATGCGGATTAGACACAAAAAAAATCACTCAACAAATGGCTACAATTTAAGAAATGTGTTTAGTGACGGCATCAGATTCCTAATTGATGGAGAAAGGTCTGGTGGCAAGAAAAGCTGCTTCTAGGAGGTTGTCAAGTGTTTTCGCTTGACAATTCCATTCTTGGGTGGTTGGTTTGGCCCTTGTTCCTGTAACTCGAATCCTAGCCCGGTATATCCCATTTTAATCTTACACCATTGTGAACCTTACGCCTTTTTTACTCTCTGATCGAGGTTCTCGGCATTGAAAAATCTTCGTAAACTAAATCAGACGTGTATATGTTGATATTTAAGAGATATACAGTCAAGAAAATCAAGGGCAATTGTGATATATATGCGGATTAGACACCAAAAAAAACACTCAACAAACGGCTACAATTTAAGGAATGTGTTTACGGCATCAGATTCCTAATTGATGGAGAAAGGTCTGGTGGCAAGAAATGCTGCTTCTAGGAGGTTGTCAAGTGTTTTCGCTCGACGATTCCATTTTTAGGTGGTTGGTTTGGCCCTTGTTCCTGTAACTCGAATCCTAGCCCGGTATATCCCATTTTAATCATACACCATTGTGAACCTTACGCCTTTTTTACTCTCTGATCGAGGTTCTCGGCATTGAAAAATCTTCGTAAACTAAATCACACGTGTATATGTTGACATTTAAGAGATATACAGTCAAGAAAATCATGGGCATTGGTGATATATATGCGGATTAGATACCAAACAAAAAACACTCAACAAATGGCTACAATTTAAGGAATGTGTTTAGTGACGGCATCAGATTCCTAATTGATGGAGAAAGGTCTGGTGGCAGGAAAAGCTGCTTCTAGGAGGTTGTCAAGTGTTTTCGCTCGACGATTCCATTCTTGGGTGGTTGGTTTGGCACTTGTTCCTGTAACTTGAATCCTAACCCGGTATATCCCATTTTAATCTTACACCATTGTGAACCTTATGCCTTTTTTACTCTCTGATCTAGGTTCTCGGCATTGAAAAATCTTCGTAAACTAAATCACACGTGTATATGTTGATATTTAAAAGATATACAGTCAAGAAAATCAAGGGCAATGGTGATATATATGCGGAATAGACACAAAAAAAACACTCAACAAATGGCTACAATTTAAGGAATGTGTTTAGTGACGGCGTCAAATTCCTAATTGATGGAGAAAGGTCTGGTGGCAAGAAAAGCTGCTTCTAGGAGGTTGTCAAGTGTTTTCGCTCGACGATTCCATTCTTGGGTGGTTGGTTTGGCCCTTGTTCCTGTAACTCGAATCCTAGCCCGATATATCCCATTTTAATCTTACACCATTGTGAACCTTACGCCTTTTTTACTCTCTGATCGAGGTTCTCGGCATTGAAAAATCTTCGTAATCTAAATCACACGTATATATGTTGATATTTAAGAGATATACAGTCAAGAAAATCAAGGGCAATGGTGATATATATGCGGATTAGACACAATAAAAATCACTCAACAAATGGCTACAATTTAAGAAATGTGTTTAGTCACGGCATCAGATTCCTAATTGATGGAGAAAGGTCTGGTGGCAAGAAAAGCTGCTTCTAGGAGGTTATCAAGTGTTTTCGCTCGACGATTCCATTCTTGGGTGGTTGGTTTGGCCCTTGTTCCTGTAACTCGAATCCTAGCTCGGTATATCCCATTTTAATCTTACACCATTGTGAACCTTACGCCTTTTTTACTCTCTGATCAAGGTTCTCGGCATTGAAAAATCTTCGTAAACTAAATCACACGTGTATATTTTAATATTTTAAGAGATATACAGTCAAGAAAATCAAGGGCAATGGTGATATATATGCGGATTAGACACCAAAAACAAACACTCAACAAATGGCTACAATTTAAGGAATGTGTTTAGTGACGACATCAGATTCCTAATTGATGGAGAAAGGTCTGGTGGCAGGAAAAGCTGCTTCTAGGAGTTTGTCAAGTGTTTTCGCTCGACGATTCCATTCTTGGGTGGTTGGTTTGGCCCTTGTTCCTGTAACTTGAATCCTAACCCGGTATATCCCATTTTAATCTTACACCATTGTGAACCTTATGCCTTTTTTACTCTCTGATCGAGGTTCTCGGCATTGAAAAATCTTCGTAAACTAAATCACACGTGTATATGTTGATATTTAAAAGATATACAGTCAAGAAAATCAAGGGCAATTGTGATATATATGCGGAATAGACACCAAAAAAAACACTCAACAAATGGCTACAATTTAAGGAATGTGTTTAGTGACGGCATCAAATTCCTAATTGATGGAGAAAGGTCTGGTGGCAAGAAAAGCTGGTTCTATGAGGTTGTCAAGTGTTTTCGCTCGACGATTCCATTCTTGGGTGGTTGGTTTGGCCCTTGTTCCTGTAACTCGAATCCTAGCCCGATATATCCCATTTTAATCTTACACCATTGTGAACCTTACGCCTTTTTTACTCTCTGATCGAGGTTCTCGGCATTGAAAAATCTTCGTAATCTAAATCACACGTGTATATGTTGATATTTAAGAGATATACAGTCAAGAAAATCAAGGGCAATGGTGATATATATGCGGATTAGACACAAAAAAAATCACTCAACAAATGGCTACAATTTAAGAAATGTGTTTAGTGACGGCATCAGATTCCTAATTGATGGAGAAAGGTCTGGTGGCAAGAAAAGCTGCTTCTAGGAGGTTGTCAAGTGTTTTCGCTTGACAATTCCATTCTTGGGTGGTTGGTTTGGCCCTTGTTCCTGTAACTCGAATCCTAGCCCGGTATATCCCATTTTAATCTTACACCATTGTGAACCTTACGCCTTTTTTACTCTCTGATCGAGGTTCTCGGCATTGAAAAATCTTCGTAAACTAAATCAGACGTGTATATGTTGATATTTAAGAGATATACAGTCAAGAAAATCAAGGGCAATTGTGATATATATGCGGATTAGACACCAAAAAAAACACTCAACAAACGGCTACAATTTAAGGAATGTGTTTACGGCATCAGATTCCTAATTGATGGAGAAAGGTCTGGTGGCAGGAAAAGCTGCTTCTAGGAGGTTGTCAAGTGTTTTCGCTCGACGATTCCATTCTTGGGTGGTTGGTTTGGCCCTTGTTCCTGTAACTCGAATCCTAGCTCGGTATATCCCATTTTAATCTTACACCATTGTGAACCTTACGCCTTTTTTACTCTCTGATCGAGGTTCTCGGCATTGAAAAATCTTCGTAAACTAAATCACACGTGTATATGTTGATATTTAAGTGTTATACAGTCAAGAAAATCAAGGGCAATGGTGATATATATGCGGATTAGACACCAAAAAAAACATTCAACAAATGGCTACAATTTAAGGAATGTGTTTAGTGAAGTCATCAGATTCCTAATTGATGGAGAAAGGTCTGGTGGCAAGAAATGCTGCTTCTAGGAGGTTGTCAAGTGTTTTCGCTCGACGATTCCATTTTTAGGTGGTTGGTTTGGCCCTTGTTCCTGTAACTCGAATCCTAGCCCGGTATATCCCATTTTAATCATACACCATTGTGAACCTTACGCCTTTTTTACTCTCTGATCGAGGTTCTCGGCATTGAAAAATCTTCGTAAACTAAATCACACGTGTATATGTTGATATTTAAGAGATATACAGTCAAGAAAATCAAGGGCAACGGTGATATATTTGCGGATTAGACACCAAAAAAAATCACTCAACAAATGGCTACAATTTAAGGAATATGTTTAGTGACGGCATCAGATTCCTAATTGATGGAGAAAGGTCTGGTGGCAAGAAAAGCTGCTTCTAGGAGGTTATCAAGTGTTTTCGCTCGACGATTCCATTCTTGGGTGGTTGGTTTGGCCCTTGTTCCTGTAACTCGAATCCTACCCCGGTATATCCCACTTTAATCTTACACCATTGTGAACCTTACGCCTTTTTTACTCTCTGATCGAGGTTCTCGGCATTGAAAAATCTTCGTAAACTAAATCACACGTGTATATGTTGATATTTAAGAGATATACAGTCAAGAAAATCAAGGGCAATGGTGATATATATGCGGATTAGACACCAAAAAAAAACACTCAACAAATGGCTACAATTTAAGGAATGTGTTTAGTGACGGCATCAGATTCCTAATTGATGGAGAAAGGTCTGGTGGCAGGAAAAGCTGCTTCTAGGAGGTTGTCAAGTGTTTTCGCTCGACGATTCCATTCTTGGGTGGTTGGTTTGGCCCTTGTTCCTGTAACTTGAATCCTAACCCGGTATATCCCATTTTAATCTTACACCATTGTGAACCTTATGCCTTTTTTACTCTCTGATCGAGGTTCTCGGCATTGAAAAATCTTCGTAAACTAAATCAGACGTGTATATGTTGATATTTAAGAGATATACAGTCAAGAAAATCAAGGGCAATGGTGATATATATACGGATTAGACACCAAAAAAAACACTCAACAAACGGCTACAATTTAAGGAATGTGTTTAGTGACGGCATCAGATTCCTAATTGATGGAGAAAGGTCTGGTGGCAGGAAAAGCTGCTTCTAGGAGGTTGTCAAGTGTTTTCGCTCGACGATTCCATTCTTGGGTGGTTGGTTTGGCCCTTGTTCCTGTAACTTGAATCCTAACCCGGTATATCCCATTTTAATCTTACACCATTGTGAACCTTATGCCTTTTTTACTCTCTGATCGAGGTTCTCGCCATTGAAAAATCTTCGTAAACTAAATCAGATGTGTATATGTTGATATTTAAGAGATATACAGTCAATAAAATCAAGGGCAATGGTGATATATATGCGGATTAGACACCAAAAAAAACACTCAACAAACGGCTACAATTTAAGGAATGTGTTTAGTGACGGCATCAGATTCCTAATTGATGGAGAAAGGTCTGGTGGCAGGAAAAGCTGCTTCTAGGAGGTTGTCAAGTGTTTTCGCTCGACGATTCCATTCTTGGGTGGTTGGTTTGGCCCTTGTTCCTGTAACTCGAATCCTAGCCCGGTATATCCCATTTTAATCTTACACCATTGTGAACCTTACGCCTTTTTTATTCTCTGATCGAGGTTCTCGGCATTGAAAAATCTTCGTAAACTAAATCACACGTGTATATGTTGATATTTAAGTGTTATACAGTCAAGAAAATCAAGGGTAATGGTGATATATATGCGGATAAGACACCAAAAAAAACATTCAACAAATGGCTACAATTTAAGGAATGTGTTTAGTGAAGTCATCAGATTCCTAATTGATGGAGAAAGGTCTGGTGGCAAGAAATGCTGCTTCTAGGAGGTTGTCAAGTGTTTTCGCTCGACGATTCCATTTTTAGGTGGTTGGTTTGGCCCTTGTTCCTGTAACTCGAATCCTAGCCCGGTATATCCCATTTTAATCATACACCATTGTGAACCTTACGCCTTTTTTACTCTCTGATCGAGGTTCTCGGCATTGAAAAATCTTCGTAAACTAAATCACACGTGTATATGTTGATATTTAAGAGATATATAGTCAAGAAAATCAAGGGCAACGGTGATATATATGCGGATTAGACACAAAAAAAAAATCACTCAAAAAATGGCTACAATTTAAGGAATGTGTTTAGTGACGGCATCAGATTCCTAATTGATGGAGAAAGGTCTGGTGGCAAGAAAAGCTGCTTCTAGGAGGTTATCAAGTGTTTTCGCTCGACGATTCCATTCTTGGGTGGTTGGTTTGGCCCTTGTTCCTGTAACTCGAATCCTAGCCCGATATATCCCATTTTAATCTTACACCATTGTGAACCTTACGCCTTTTTTACTCTCTGATCGAGGTTCTCGGCATTGAAAAATCTTCGTAAACTAAATCACACGTGTATATGTTGATATTTAAGAGATATACAGTCAAGAAAATCAAGGGCAATGGTGATATATATGCGGATTAGACACCAAAAAAAACACTTAACAAATGGCTACAATTTAAGGAATGTGTTTAGTGACGGCATCAGATTCCTAATTGATGGAGAAAGGTCTGGTGGCAGGAAAAGCTGCTTCTATGAGGTTGTCAAGTGTTTTCGCTCGACGATTCCATTCTTGGGTGGTTGGTTTGGCCCTTGTTCCTGTAACTCGAATCCTAGCCCGGTATATCCCATTTTAATCTTACACCATTGTGAACCTTACGCCTTTTTTACTCTCTGATCGAGGTTCTCGGCATTGAAAAATCTTCATAAACTAAATCACACGTGTATATGTTGATATTTAAGTGTTATATAGTCAAGAAAATCAAGGGCAATGGTGATATATATATGCGGATTAGACACCAAAAAAAACATTCAACAAATGGCTACAATTTAAGGAATGTGTTTAGTGACGTCATCAGATTCCTAATTGATGGAGAAAGGTCTGGTGGCAAGAAATGCTGCTTCTAGGAGGTTGTCAAGTGTTTTCGCTCGACGATTCCATTTTTAGGTGGTTGGTTTGGCCCTTGTTCCTGTAACTCGAATCCTAGCCCGGTATATCCCATTTTAATCTTACACCATTGTGAACCTTACGCCTTTTTTACTCTCTGATCGAGGTTCTCGGCATTGAAAAATATTCGTAAACTAAATCACACGTGTATATGTTGATATTTAAGTGTTATACAGTCAAGAAAATCAAGGGCAATTGTGATATATATATGCGGATTAGACACAAAAAAAACACTCAACAAATGGCTACAATTTAAGGAATGTGTTTAGTGACGGCATCAGATTCCTAATTGATGGAGAAAGGTCTGGTGGCAAGAAAAGCTGCTTCTAGGAGGTTGTCAAGTGTTTTCGCTCGACGGTTCCATTCTTGGGTGGTTGGTTTGGCCCTTGTTCCTGTAAATCGAATCCTAGCCCGGTATATCCCATTTTAATCTTACACCATTGTGAACCTTACGCCTTTTTTACTCTCTGATCGAGGTTCTCGGCATTGAAAAATCTTCGTAAACTAAATCACACGTGTATATGTTGATATTTAAGTGTTATACAGTCAAGAAAATCAAGGGCAATGGTGATATATATGCGGATTAGACACCAAAAAAAACATTCAACAAATGGCTACAATTTAAGGAATGTGTTTAGTGAAGTCATCAGATTCCTAATTGATGGAGAAAGATCTGGTGGCAAGAAATGCTGCTTCTAGGAGGTTGTCAAGTGTTTTCGCTCGACGATTCCATTTTTAGGTGGTTGGTTTGGCCCTTGTTCCTGTAACTCGAATCCTAGCCCGGTATATCCCATTTTAATCATACACCATTGTGAACCTTACGCCTTTTTTACTCTCTGATCGAGGTTCTCGGCATTGAAAAATCTTCGTAAACTAAATCACACGTGTATATGTTGATATTTAAGAGATATACAGTCAAGAAAATCAAGGGCAACGGTGATATATTTGCGGATTAGACACCAAAAAAAATCACTCAACAAATGGCTACAATTTAAGGAATATGTTTAGTGACGGCATCAGATTCCTAATTGATGGAGAAAGGTCTGGTGGCAAGAAAAGCTGCTTCTAGGAGGTTATCAAGTGTTTTCGCTCGACGATTCCATTCTTGGGTGGTTGGTTTGGCCCTTGTTCCTGTAACTCGAATCCTACCCCGGTATATCCCACTTTAATCTTACACCATTGTGAACCTTACGCCTTTTTTACTCTCTGATCGAGGTTCTCGGCATTGAAAAATCTTCGTAAACTAAATCACACGTGTATATGTTGATATTTAAGAGATATACAGTCAAGAAAATCAAGGGCAATGGTGATATATATGCGGATTAGACACCAAAAAAAAACACTCAACAAATGGCTACAATTTAAGGAATGTGTTTAGTGACGGCATCAGATTCCTAATTGATGGAGAAAGGTCTGGTGGCAGGAAAAGCTGCTTCTAGGAGGTTGTCAAGTGTTTTCGCTCGACGATTCCATTCTTGGGTGGTTGGTTTGGCCCTTGTTCCTGTAACTTGAATCCTAACCCGGTATATCCCATTTTAATCTTACACCATTGTGAACCTTATGCCTTTTTTACTCTCTGATCGAGGTTCTCGGCATTGAAAAATCTTCGTAAACTAAATCAGACGTGTATATGTTGATATTTAAGAGATATACAGTCAAGAAAATCAAGGGCAATGGTGATATATATACGGATTAGACACCAAAAAAAACACTCAACAAACGGCTACAATTTAAGGAATGTGTTTAGTGACGGCATCAGATTCCTAATTGATGGAGAAAGGTCTGGTGGCAGGAAAAGCTGCTTCTAGGAGGTTGTCAAGTGTTTTCGCTCGACGATTCCATTCTTGGGTGGTTGGTTTGGCCCTTGTTCCTGTAACTTGAATCCTAACCCGGTATATCCCATTTTAATCTTACACCATTGTGAACCTTATGCCTTTTTTACTCTCTGATCGAGGTTCTCGCCATTGAAAAATCTTCGTAAACTAAATCAGATGTGTATATGTTGATATTTAAGAGATATACAGTCAATAAAATCAAGGGCAATGGTGATATATATGCGGATTAGACACCAAAAAAAACACTCAACAAACGGCTACAATTTAAGGAATGTGTTTAGTGACGGCATCAGATTCCTAATTGATGGAGAAAGGTCTGGTGGCAGGAAAAGCTGCTTCTAGGAGGTTGTCAGGTGTTTTCGCTCGACGATTCCATTCTTGGGTGGTTGGTTTGGCCCTTGTTCCTGTAACTCGAATCCTAGCCCGGTATATCCCATTTTAATCTTACACCATTGTGAACCTTACGCCTTTTTTATTCTCTGATCGAGGTTCTCGGCATTGAAAAATCTTCGTAAACTAAATCACACGTGTATATGTTGATATTTAAGTGTTATACAGTCAAGAAAATCAAGGGTAATGGTGATATATATGCGGATAAGACACCAAAAAAAACATTCAACAAATGGCTACAATTTAAGGAATGTGTTTAGTGAAGTCATCAGATTCCTAATTGATGGAGAAAGGTCTGGTGGCAAGAAATGCTGCTTCTAGGAGGTTGTCAAGTGTTTTCGCTCGACGATTCCATTTTTAGGTGGTTGGTTTGGCCCTTGTTCCTGTAACTCGAATCCTAGCCCGGTATATCCCATTTTAATCATCCACCATTGTGAACCTTACGCCTTTTTTACTCTCTGATCGAGGTTCTCGGCATTGAAAAATCTTCGTAAACTAAATCACACGTGTATATGTTGATATTTAAGAGATATATAGTCAAGAAAATCAAGGGCAACGGTGATATATATGCGGATTAGACACAAAAAAAAAATCACTCAAAAAATGGCTACAATTTAAGGAATGTGTTTAGTGACGGCATCAGATTCCTAATTGATGGAGAAAGGTCTGGTGGCAAGAAAAGCTGCTTCTAGGAGGTTATCAAGTGTTTTCGCTCGACGATTCCATTCTTGGGTGGTTGGTTTGGCCCTTGTTCCTGTAACTCGAATCCTAGCCCGATATATCCCATTTTAATCTTACACCATTGTGAACCTTACGCCTTTTTTACTCTCTGATCGAGGTTCTCGGCATTGAAAAATCTTCGTAAACTAAATCACACGTGTATATGTTGATATTTAAGAGATATACAGTCAAGAAAATCAAGGGCAATGGTGATATATATGCGGATTAGACACCAAAAAAAAACACTTAACAAATGGCTACAATTTAAGGAATGTGTTTAGTGACGGCATCAGATTCCTAATTGATGGAGAAAGGTCTGGTGGCAGGAAAAGCTGCTTCTATGAGGTTGTCAAGTGTTTTCGCTCGACGATTCCATTCTTGGGTGGTTGGTTTGGCCCTTGTTCCTGTAACTCGAATCCTAGCCCGGTATATCCCATTTTAATCTTACACCATTGTGAACCTTACGCCTTTTTTACTCTCTGATCGAGGTTCTCGGCATTGAAAAATCTTCATAAACTAAATCACACGTGTATATGTTGATATTTAAGTGTTATATAGTCAAGAAAATCAAGGGCAATGGTGATATATATATGCGGATTAGACACCAAAAAAAACATTCAACAAATGGCTACAATTTAAGGAATGTGTTTAGTGACGTCATCAGATTCCTAATTGATAGAGAAAGGTCTGGTGGCAAGAAATGCTGCTTCTAGGAGGTTGTCAAGTGTTTTCGCTCGACGATTCCATTTTTGGTTGTTGGTTTGGCCCTTGTTCCTATAACTCGAATCCTAGCCCGGTATATCCCATTTTAATCTTACACCATTGTGAACCTTACGCCTTTTTTACTCTCTGATCGAGGTTCTCGGCATTGAAAAATATTCGTAAACTAAATCACACGTGTATATGTTGATATTTAAGTGTTATACAGTCAAGAAAATCAAGGGCAATTGTGATATATATATGCGGATTAGACACCAAAAAAAACACTCAACAAATGGCTACAATTTAAGGAATGTGTTTAGTGACGGCATCAGATTCCTAATTGATGGAGAAAGGTCTGGTGGCAAGAAAAGCTGCTTCTAGGAGGTTGTCAAGTGTTTTCGCTCGACGGTTCCATTCTTGGGTGGTTGGTTTGGCCCTTGTTCCTGTAAATCGAATCCTAGCCCGGTATATCCCATTTTAATCTTACACCATTGTGAACCTTACGCCTTTTTTACTCTCTGATCGAGGTTCTCGGCATTGAAAAATCTTCGTAAACTAAATCACACGTGTATATGTTGATATTTAAGTGTTATACAGTCAAGAAAATCAAGGGCAATGGTGATATATATATGCGGATTAGACACCAAAAAAAAACACTCAACAAATGGCTACAATTTAAGGAATGTGTTTAGTGACGGCATCAGATTCCTAATTGATGGAGAAAGGTCTGGTGGCAAGAAAAGCTGCTTCTAGGAGGTTGTCAAGTGTTTTCGCTCGACGATTCCATTCTTGGGTGGTTGGTTTGGCCCTTGTTCCTGTAACTCGAATTCTAGCCCGATATATCCAATTTTAATTTTACACCATTGTGAAACTTTTGCCATTTTTACTCTCTGATCGAGGTTCTCGGTATAGAAAAATCTTCGTAAACTAAATCACACGTGTATATGTTGATATTTAAGAGATATACAGTCATGAAAATCAAGGGCAATGGTGATATATATGCGGATAAGACACAAAAAAAAAACACTCAACAAATGGCTACAATTTAAGGAATGTGTTTAGTGACGGCATCAGATTCCTAATTGATAGAGAAAGGTCTGGTGGCAAGAAATGCTGCTTCTAGGAGGTTGTCAAGTGTTTTCGCTCGACGATTCCATTTTTGGTTGTTGGTTTGGCCCTTGTTCCTATAACTCGAATCCTAGCCCGGTATATCCCATTTTAATCTTACACCATTGTGAACCTTACGCCATTTTTACTCTCTGATCGAGGTTCTCAGCATTGAAATATCTTCGTAAATTAAATCACTCGTGTATATATTGATATTTAAGAGATATACAGTCAAGAAAATCAAGGGAAATGGTGATATATATGCGGATTAGACACAAAAAAAAATCACTCAACAAATGGCTACAATTTAAGGAATGTGTTTAGTGACGGCATCAGATTCCTAATTGATGGAGAAAGGTCTGGTGGAAAGAAA
Source organism: Helianthus tuberosus (assembly GCA_030545235.1). Classification (NCBI taxonomy): domain Eukaryota; kingdom Viridiplantae; phylum Streptophyta; class Magnoliopsida; order Asterales; family Asteraceae; genus Helianthus; species Helianthus tuberosus. Next base: position 13,962 of record JARYGA010005902.1, read on the forward strand.
AGCTGCTTCTAGGAGGTTGTCAAGTGTTTTCGCTCGACGATTCCATTCTTGGGTGGTTGGTTTGGCCCTTGTTCCTGTAACTCGAATCCTAGCCCGGTATATCCCATTTTAATTTTACACCATTGTGAACCTTACGCCTTTTTTACTCTCTGATCGAGGTTCTCGGCATTGAAAAATCTTCGTAAACTAAATCACATGTGTATATGTTGATATTTAAGAGATATACAGTCAAGAAAATCAAGGGCAATGGTGATATTTATGCGGATTAGACACCAAAAAAAAACACTCAACAAATGGCTACAATTTAAGGAATGTGTTTAGTGATGGCATCAGATTCCTAATTGATGGAGAAAGGTCTGGTGGTAAGAAAAGCTGCTTCTAAGAGGTTGTCAAGTGTTTTCGCTCGACGATTCCATTCTTGGGTGGTTGGTTTGGCCCTTGTTCCTGTAACTCGAATCCTAGCCCGGTATATCCCATTTTAATTTTACACCATTCTGAACCATACGCCTTTTTTACTCTCTGATCGAGGTTCTCGGCATTGAAAAATCTTCGTAAACTAAATCACACGTGTATATGTTGATATTTAAGAGATATACAGTCAAGAAAATCAAGGGCAATGGTGATATATATGCGGATTAGACACCAAAAAAAACACTCAACAAATGGCTACAATTTAAGGAATGTGTTTAGTGACGTCATCAGATTCCTAATTGATGGAGAAAGGTCTGGTGGCAAGAAATGCTGCTTCTAGGAGGTTGTCAAGTGTTTTCGCTTGACGATTCCATTTTTAGGCGGTTGTTTTGGCCCTTGTTCCTGTAACTCGAATTCTAGCTCGGTATATCCCATTTTAATCTTACACCATTGTGAACCTTACGCCTTTTTTACTCTCTGATCGAGGTTCTCTGCATTGAAATATCTTCGTAAATTAAATCACACATATATATCTTGATATTTAAGAGATATACAGTCAAGAAAATTAAGGGCAATGGTGATATATATGCGGATTAGACACCAAAAAAAATCACTCAACAAATGGCTACAATTTAAGGAATGTGTTTAGTGACGGCATCATATTCCTAATTGATGGAGAAAGGTCTGGTGACAAGAAAAGCTGCTTCTAGGAGGTTGTCAACTGTTTTCGCTCGACGATTCCATTCTTGGGTGGTTGGTTTGGCCCTTGTTCCTTTAACTCGAATCCTAGCCCGGTATATCCCATTTTAATCTTACACCATTGTGAACCTTACGCCTTTTTTACTCTCTGATCGAGGTTCTCAGCATTGAAATATCTTCGTAAATTAAATCACACGTGTATATCTTGATATTTAAGAGATATACAGTCAAGAAAATCAAGGGAAATGGTGATATATATGCGGATTAGACACCAAAAAAAATCACTCAACAAATGGCTACAATTTAAGGAATGTGTTTAATGACGGCATCAGATTCCTAATTGATGGAGAAAGGTCTGGTGGAAAGAAAAGATGCTTCTAGGAGGTTGTCAAGTGTTTTCGCTCGACGATTCCATTCTTGGGTAGTTGGTTTGGCCCTTGTTCCTGTAACTCGAATCCTAGCCTGGTATATCCCATTTTAATTTTACACCATTGTGAACCTTACACCTTTTTTACTCTCTGATCGAGGTTCTCGGCATTGAAAAATCTTCGTAAACTAAATCACACATGTATATGTTGATATTTAAGAGATATACAGTCAAGAAAATTAAGGGCAATGGTGATATTTATGCGGATTAGACACAAAAAAAAACACTCAACAAATAGCTACAATTTAAGGAATGTGTTTAGTGACGGCATCAGATTCCTAATTGATGGAGAAAGGTCTGGTGGTAAGAAAAGTTGCTTCTAAGAGGTTGTCAAGTGTTTTCGCTCGACGATTCCATTCTTGGGTGGTTGGTTTGGCCCTTGTTCCTGTAACTCGAATCCTAGCCCGGTATATCCCATTTTAATCTTACACCATTCTGAACCTTACGCCTTTTTTACTCTCTGATCGAGGTACTCGGCATTGAAAAATCTTCGTAAACTAAATCACACGTGTATATGTTGATATTTAAGAGATATACAGTCAAGAAAATCAAGGGCAATGGTGACATATATGCGGAATAGACACAAAAAAAAACACTCAACAAATGGCTACAATTTAAGGAATGTGTTTAGTGACGGCATCAGATTCCTAATTGATGGAGAAAGGTCTGGTGGTAAGAAAAGCTGCTTCTAGGAGGTTGTCAAGTGTTTTCGCTCGACGATTCCATTCTTGTGTGGTTGGTTTGGCCCTTGTTCCTGAACTCGAATCCTAGCCCGGTATATCTCATTTTAATATTACACCATTGTGAACCTTACGCCTTTTTTACTCTCTGATCGAGGTTCTCGGCATAGAAAAATCTTCGTAAACTAAATCACACGTGTATATGATGACATTTAAGAGATATACAGTCAAGAAAATCAAGGGCATTGGTGATATATATGCGGATTAGACACCAAACAAAAAACACTCAACAAATGGCTACAATTTAAGGAATGTGTTTAGTGACGACATCAGATTCCTAATTGATGGAGAAAGGTCAGATGGTAAGAAAAGCTGCTTCTAGGTGGTTGTCAAGTGTTTTCGCTCGTCGATTCCATTCTTGGGTGGTTGGTTTGGCCCTTGTTCCTGTAACTCGAATCCTAGCCCGGTATATCCTATTTTAATTTTACACCATTGTGAACCTTTTGCCTTTTTTACTCTCTGATCGAGGTTCTCGGCATTGAAAAATCTTCGTAAACTAAATCACACGTGTATATGTTGATATTTAAGAGATATACAGTCAAGAAAATCAAGGGCAATGGTGATATATATGCGGATAAGACACCAAAAAAAAACACTCAACAAATGGCTAAAATTTAAGGAATGTGTTTAGTGACGTCATCAGATTCCTAATTGATGGAGAAAGGTCTGGTGGCAAGAAATGCTGCTTCTAGGAGGTTGTCAAGTGTTTTCGCTCGACGATTTCATTTTTAGGCGGTTGGTTTGGCCCTTGTTCCTGTAACTCGAATCCTAGCCCGGTATATCCCATTTTAATCTTGCACCATTGTGAACCTTACACATTTTTTACTCTCTGATCGAGGTTCTCGGCATTGAAATATCTTCGTAAATTAAAACACACGTGTATATCTTGATATTTAAGAGATATACAGTCAAGAAAATCAAGGGCAATGGTGATATATATGCGGATTAGACACCAAAAAAAATCACTCAACAAATGGCTACAATTTAAGGAATGTGTTTAGTGACGGCATCAGATTCCTAATTGATGGAGAAAGGTCGGGTGGCAAGAAAAGCTGCTTCTAGCAGGTTGTCAAGTGTTTTCGCTCGACGATTCCATTCTTGGGTGGTTGGTTTGGCCCTTGTTCCTGTAACTCGAATCCTAGCCCGGTATATCCCATTTTAATTTTACACCATTGTGAACCTTACGCCTTTTTTACTCTCTGATCGAGGTTCTCGGCATTGAAAAATCTTTGTAAACTAAATCACACGTGTATATGTTGAGATTTAAAAGATATACAGTCAAGAAAATCAAGGGCAATGGTGATATATATGGGGATTTGACACCAAAAAAAAAAAACACTCAACAAATGGCTACAATTTAAGGAATGTGTTTAGTGATGTCATCAGATTCCTAATTGATGGAGAAAGGTCTGGTGGCATGAAATGCAGCTTCTAGGAGGTTGTCAAGTGTTTTCGCTCGACGATTCCATTTTTGGGTGGTTGGTTTGGCCCTTGTTTCTGTAACTCGAGTCCTAGCCCGGTATATCCCATTTTAATCTTACACCATTGTGAACCTTACGCCTTTTTTACTCTCTGATCGAGGTTCTCGGCATTGAAAAATCTTCGTTAACTAAATCACACGTGTATATGTTGATATTTAAGAGATATACAGTCAAGAAAATCAAGGGCAATGGTGATATATATGCGGATTAGACACCAAAAAAAACACTCAACCAATGGCTACAATTTAAGGAATGTGTTTAGTGACGTCATCAGATTCCTAATTGATAGAGAAAGGTCTGGTGGCAAGAAATGCTGCTTCTAGGAGGTTGTCAAGTGTTTTCGCTCGACGATTCCATTTTTAGGTGGTTGGTTTGGCCCTTGTTCCTGTAACTCGAATCCTAGCCCGGTATATCCCATTTTAATCTTACACCATTGTGAACCTTACGCCTTTTTTACTCTCTGATTGAGGTTCTCGGCATTGAAATATCTTCGTAAATTAAGTCACACGTGTATATCTTGATATTTAAGAGATATACAGTCAAGAAAATCAAGGGCAATGGCGATATATATGCGGATTAGACACCAAAAAAAAATCACTCAACAAATGGCTACAATTTAAGGAATGTGTTTAGTGACGGCATCAGATTCCTAATTGATGGAGAAAGGTCTGGTGGCAAGAAAAGCTGTTTCTATGAGGTTGTCAAGTGTTTTCGCTCGACGATTCCATTCTTGGGTGGTTGGTTTGGCCCTTGTTCCTGTAACTCGAATCCTAGCCCGGTATATCCCAATTTAATTTTACACCATTGTGAACCTTTTGCCTTTTTTACTCTCTGATCGAGGTTCTCGGTATTGAAAAATCTTCGTAAACTAAATCACACGTGTATATGTTGATATTTAAGAGATATACAGTCAAGAAAATCAAGGGCAATGGTGATATATATGCGGATTAGACACCAAAAAAAAACACTCAACAAATGGCTACAATTTAAGGAATATGTTTAGTGACGGCATCAGATTCCTAATTGATGGAGAAAGGTCTGGTGGCAAGAAATGCTTCTTCTAGGAGGTTGTCAAGTGTTTTCGCTCGACGATTTCATTTTTGAGTGGTTGGTTTGGCCCTTGTTCCTGTAACTCGAATCCTAGCCCGGTATATCCCATTTTAATCTTACACCATTGTGAACCTTACGCCTTTTTTACTCTCTGATCGAGGTTCTCGGCATTGAAATATCTTCGTAAATTAAATCACACGTGTATATGTTGATATTTAAGAGATATACAGTCAAGAAAATCAAGGGCAATGGTGATATATATGCGGATAAGACACCAAAAAAAAACACTCAACAAATGGCTAAAATTTAAGGAATGTGTTTAGTGACGTCATCAGATTCCTAATTGATGGAGAAAGGTCTGGTGGCAAGAAATGCTGCTTCTAGGAGGTTGTCAAGTGTTTTCGCTCGACGATTTCATTTTTAGGCGGTTGGTTTGGCCCTTGTTCCTGTAACTCGAATCCTAGCCCGGTATATCCCATTTTAATCTTGCACCATTGTGAACCTTACACATTTTTTACTCTCTGATCGAGGTTCTCGGCATTGAAATATCTTCGTAAATTAAAACACACGTGTATATCTTGATATTTAAGAGATATACAGTCAAGAAAATCAAGGGCAATGGTGATATATATGCGGATTAGACACCAAAAAAAATCACTCAACAAATGGCTACAATTTAAGGAATGTGTTTAGTGACGGCATCAGATTCCTAATTGATGGAGAAAGGTCGGGTGGCAAGAAAAGCTGCTTCTAGCAGGTTGTCAAGTGTTTTCGCTCGACGATTCCATTCTTGGGTGGTTGGTTTGGCCCTTGTTCCTGTAACTCGAATCCTAGCCCGGTATATCCCATTTTAATTTTACACCATTGTGAACCTTACGCCTTTTTTACTCTCTGATCGAGGTTCTCGGCATTGAAAAATCTTTGTAAACTAAATCACACGTGTATATGTTGAGATTTAAAAGATATACAGTCAAGAAAATCAAGGGCAATGGTGATATATATGGGGATTTGACACCAAAAAAAAAACACTCAACAAATGGCTACAATTTAAGGAATGTGTTTAGTGATGTCATCAGATTCCTAATTGATGGAGAAAGGTCTGGTGGCATGAAATGCAGCTTCTAGGAGGTTGTCAAGTGTTTTCGCTCGACGATTCCATTTTTGGGTGGTTGGTTTGGCCCTTGTTTCTGTAACTCGAATCCTAGCCCGGTATATCCCATTTTAATCTTACACCATTGTGAACCTTACGCCTTTTTTACTCTCTGATCGAGGTTCTCGGCATTGAAAAATCTTCGTTAACTAAATCACACGTGTATATGTTGATATTTAAGAGATATACAGTCAAGAAAATCAAGGGCAATGGTGATATATATGCGGATTAGACACCAAAAAAAACACTCAACCAATGGCTACAATTTAAGGAATGTGTTTAGTGACGTCATCAGATTCCTAATTGATAGAGAAAGGTCTGGTGGCAAGAAATGCTGCTTCTAGGAGGTTGTCAAGTGTTTTCGCTCGACGATTCCATTTTTAGGTGGTTGGTTTGGCCCTTGTTCCTGTAACTCGAATCCTAGCCCGGTATATCCCATTTTAATCTTACACCATTGTGAACCTTACGCCTTTTTTACTCTCTGATTGAGGTTCTCGGCATTGAAATATCTTCGTAAATTAAGTCACACGTGTATATCTTGATATTTAAGAGATATACAGTCAAGAAAATCAAGGGCAATGGCGATATATATGCGGATTAGACACCAAAAAAAAATCACTCAACAAATGGCTACAATTTAAGGAATGTGTTTAGTGACGGCATCAGATTCCTAATTGATGGAGAAAGGTCTGGTGGCAAGAAAAGCTGTTTCTATGAGGTTGTCAAGTGTTTTCGCTCGACGATTCCATTCTTGGGTGGTTGGTTTGGCCCTTGTTCCTGTAACTCGAATCCTAGCCCGGTATATCCCAATTTAATTTTACACCATTGTGAACCTTTTGCCTTTTTTACTCTCTGATCGAGGTTCTCGGTATTGAAAAATCTTCGTAAACTAAATCACACGTGTATATGTTGATATTTAAGAGATATACAGTCAAGAAAATCAAGGGCAATGGTGATATATATGCGGATTAGACACAAAAAAAAAACACTCAACAAATGGCTACAATTTAAGGAATATGTTTAGTGACGGCATCAGATTCCTAATTGATGGAGAAAGGTCTGGTGGCAAGAAATGCTTCTTCTAGGAGGTTGTCAAGTGTTTTCGCTCGACGATTTCATTTTTGAGTGGTTGGTTTGGCCCTTGTTCCTGTAACTCGAATCCTAGCCCGGTATATCCCATTTTAATCTTACACCATTGTGAACCTTACGCCTTTTTTACTCTCTGATCGAGGTTCTCGGCATTGAAATATCTTCGTAAATTAAATCACACGTGTATATGTTGATATTTAAGAGATATACAGTCAAGAAAATCAAGGGCAATGGTGATATATATGCGGATAAGACACCAAAAAAAAACACTCAACAAATGGCTAAAATTTAAGGAATGTGTTTAGTGACGTCATCAGATTCCTAATTGATGGAGAAAGGTCTGGTGGCAAGAAATGCTGCTTCTAGGAGGTTGTCAAGTGTTTTCGCTCGACGATTTCATTTTTAGGCGGTTGGTTTGGCCCTTGTTCCTGTAACTCGAATCCTAGCCCGGTATATCCCATTTTAATCTTGCACCATTGTGAACCTTACACATTTTTTACTCTCTGATCGAGGTTCTCGGCATTGAAATATCTTCGTAAATTAAAACACACGTGTATATCTTGATATTTAAGAGATATACAGTCAAGAAAATCAAGGGCAATGGTGATATATATGCGGATTAGACACCAAAAAAAATCACTCAACAAATGGCTACAATTTAAGGAATGTGTTTAGTGACGGCATCAGATTCCTAATTGATGGAGAAAGGTCTGGTGGCAAGAAAAGCTGCTTCAAGGAGGTTGTCAAGTGTTTTCGCTCGACGATTCCATTCTTGGGTGGTTGGTTTGGCCCTTGTTCCTGTAACTCGAATCCTAGCCCGGTATATCCCAATTTAATTTTACACCATTGTGAACCTTTTGCCTTTTTTACTCTCTGATCGAGGTTCTCGGTATTGAAAAATCTTCGTAAACTAAATCACACGTGTATATGTTGATATTTAAGAGATATACAGTCAAGAAAATCAAGGACAATGGTGATATATATGCGGATTAGACACCAAAAAAAAACACTCAACAAATGGCTACAATTTAAGGAATATGTTTAGTGACGGCATCAGATTCCTAATTGATGGAGAAAGGTCTGGTGGCAAGAAATGCTTCTTCTGGGAGGTTGTCAAGTGTTTTCGCTCGACGATTTCATTTTTGAGTGGTTGGTTTGGCCCTTGTTCCTGTAACTCGAATCCTAGCCCGGTATATCCCATTTTAATCTTACACCATTGTGAACCTTACGCCTTTTTTACTCTCTGATCAAGGTTCTCGGCATTGAAATATCTTCGTAAATTAAATCACACGTGTATATCTTGATATTTAAGAGATATACAGTCATGAAAATCAAGGGCAATGATGATATATATGCAAATTAGACACCAAAAAAAATCACTCAACAAATGGCTACTATTTAAGGAATGTGTTTAGTGACGACATCAGATTCCTAATTGATGGAGAAACGTCTGGCGGCAAGAAAAGCTGCTTCTAGGAGGTTATCAAGTGTTTTCACTCGACGATTCCATTCTTGGGTGGTTGGTTTGGCCCTTGTTCCTGTAACTCGAATCCTAGCCTGGTATATCCCATTTTAATTTTACACCATTGTGAACCTTACGTCTTTTTTACTCTCTGATCGAGGTTCTCGGCATTGAAAAATCTTCGTAAACTAAATCACACGTGTATATGTTGATATTTAAGAGATATACAGTCAAGAAAATCAAGGGCAATGGTGATATTTATGCGGATTAGACACCAAAAAAAACACTCAACAAATGGCTACAATTTAAGGAATGTGTTTAGTGACGGCATCAGATTCCTATTTGATGGAGAAAGGTCTGGTGGCAAGAAAAGCTGCTTCTAGGAGGTTGTCAAGTGTTTTCGCTCGACGATTCCATTCTTGGGTGGTTGGTTTGGCCATTGTTCTTGTAACTCGAATCCTAACCCGGTATATCCCATTTTAATTTTACACCATTGTGAACCTTACCCCTTTTTTACTCTCTGATCGAGGTTCTCGGCATTGAAAAATCTTCGTAAACTTAATCACACATGTATATGTTGATATTTAAAAGATATACAGGCAAGAAAATCAAGGGCAATGGTGATATATATGCGGATTAGACACAAAAAAAAAACACTCAACAAATGGCTACAATTTAAGGAATGTGTTTAGTGACGGCATCAGATTCCTAATTGATGGAGAAAGGTCTGGTGGTAAGAAAAGCTGCTTCTAGGAGGTTGTCAAGTGTTTTCACTCGACGATTCCATTCTTGGGTGGTTGGTTTGGCCCTTGTTCCTGAACTCGAATCCTAGCCCGGTATATCTCATTTTAATCTTACACCATTGTGAACCTTACGCCTTTTTTACTCTCTGATCGAGGTTCTCGGCATTGAAAAATCTTCGTAAACTAAATCGCACGTGTATATGTTGACATTTAAGAGATATACAGTCAAGAAAATCATGGGCATTGGTGATATATATGCGGATTAGATACCAAACAAAAAACACTCAACAAATGGCTACAATTTATGGAATGTGATTAGTGACGGCATCAGATTCCTAATTGATGGAGAAAGGTCAGGTGGTAAGAAAAGCTGCTTCTAGGTGGTTGTCAAGTGTTTTCGCTCGTCGATTCCATTCTTGGGTGGTTGGTTTGGCCCTTGTTCCTGTAACTCGAATCCTAGCCCGGTATATCCCATTTTAATTTTACACCATTGTGAAACTTTTGCCATTTTTACTCTCTGATCGAGGTTCTCGGCATTGAAAAATCTTCGTAAAGTAAATCACACGTGTATATGTTGATATTTAAGAGATATACAGTCAAGAAAATCAAAGGCAATGCTGATATATATGCGGATTAGACACCAAAAAAAAACACTCAACAAATAGCTACAATTTAAGGAATGTGTTTAGTGACGTCATCAGATTCCTAATTGATAGAGAAAGGTCTGGTGGCAGGAAATGCTACTTCTAGGAGGTTGTCAAGTGTTTTCGCTCGGCGACTCCATTTTTGGGTGGTTGGTTTGGCCCTTGTTCCTGTAACTCGAATCCTAGCCCGGTATATCCCATTTTAATCTTACACCATTGTGAACCTTACGCCTTTTTTACTCTCTGATCGAGGTTCTCGGCATTGAAATATCTTCGTAAATTAAATCACACGTGTATATCTTGATATTTAAGAGAGATACAGTCAAGAAAATCAAGGGCAATGGTGATATATATGCGGATTAGACACCAAAAAAAAATCACTCAACAAATGGCTATAATTTAAGGAATGTGTTTAATTTAAGGAATGTGTTTAGTGACGGCATCAGATTCCTAATTGATGGAGAAAGGTCTGGTGGCAAGAAAAGCTGCTTCTAAGAAGTTGTCAAGTGTTTTCGCTCGACGATTCCATTCTTGGGTGGTTGGTTTGGCCCTTGTTCCTGTAACTCGAATCCTAGCCCGGTATATCCCATTTTAATTTCACACCATTGTGAACCTTACGCGTTTTTTACTCTCTGATCGAGGTTCTCGGCATTGAAAAATCTTCGTAAACTAAATCACACGTGCATATGTTGATATTTAAAAGATATACAGTCAAGAAAATCAAGGGCAATGGTGACATATATGCGGAATAGACACCAAAAAAAACACTCAACAAATGGCTACAATTTAAGGAATGTGTTTAGTGACGGCATCAGATTCCTAATTGATGGAGAAAGGTCTGGTGGTAAGAAAAACTGCTTCTAGGAGGTTGTCAAGTGTTTTCGCTCGACGATTCCATTCTTGGGTGGTTGGTTTGGCCCTTGTTCCTGAACTCGAATCCTAGCCCGGTATATCCCATTTTAATATTACACCATTGTGATCCTTACGCCTTTTTTACTCTCTGATCGAGGTTCTCGGCATTGAAAAATCTTCGTAAACTAAATCACACGTGTATATGTTGATATTTAAAAGATATACAGTCAAGAAAATGAAGGGCAATGGTGATATATATGCGGATTAGACACCAAAAAAAAAACACTAAACAAATGGCTACAATTTAAGGAATGTGTTTAGTGATGTCATCAGATTCCTAATTGATGGAGAAAGGTCTGGTGGCATGAAATGCTGCTTCTAGGAGGTTGTCAAGTGTTTTCGCTCGACGATTCCATTTTTGGGTGGTTGGTTTGGCCCTTGTTCCTGTAACTCGAATCCTAGCCCGGTATATCCCATTTTAATCTTACACCATTGTGAACCTTACGCCTTTTTTACTCTCTGATCGAGGTTCTCGGTATTGAAAAATCTTCGTAAACTAAATCACACGTGTATATGTTGATATTTAAGAGATATACAGTCAAGAAAATCAAGGGCAATGGTGATATATATGCGGATTAGACACAAAAAAAAACACTCAACAAATGGCTACAATTTAAGGAATGTGTTTAATGACGTCATCAGATTCCTAATTGATGGAGAAAGGTTTGGTGGCAAGAAATGCTGCTTCTAGGAGGTTGTCAAGTGTTTTCGCTTGACGATTCCATTTTTAGGTGGTTGGTTTGGCCCTTGTTCCTGTAACTCGAATCCTAGCCCGGTATATCCCATTTTAATCTTACACCATTGTGAACCTTACGCCTTTTTTACTCTCTGATCGAGGTTCTCGGCATTGAAATATATTCGTAAATTAAATCACACGTGTATATCTTGATATTTAAGAGATATACAGTCAAGAAAATCAAGGGCAATGGTGATATATATGCGGATTAGACACCAAAAAAAAATCACTCAACAAATGGCTACAATTTAAGGAATGCGTTTAGTGACGGCATCAGATTCCTAATTGATGGAGAAAGGTCTGGTGGCAAGAAAAGCTGTTTCTAGGAGGTTGTCAAGTGTTTTCGCTCGACGATTCCATTTTTGGGTGGTTGGTTTGGCCCTTGTTCCTGTAACTCGAATCCTAGCCCGGTATATCCCATTTTAATTTTACACCATTGTGAACCTTTTGCCTTTTTTAGTCTCTGATCGAGGTTCTCGGTATTGAAAAATCTTCGTAAACTAAATCACACGTGTATATGTTGATATTTAAGAGAAATACAGTCAAGAAAATCAAGGGCAATGGTGATATATATGCGGATTAGACACAAAAAAAAACTCAACAAATGGCTACAATTTAAGGAATGTGTTTAGTGACGGCATCAGATTCCTAAATGATGGAGAAAGGTCTGGTGGCAAGAAATGCTGCTTCTGGGAGGTTGTCAAGTGTTTTCGCTCGACGATTCCATTTTTGGGTGGTTGGTTTGGCCCTTGTTCCTGTAACTCGAATCCTAGCCCGGTATATCCCATTTTAATCTTACACCATTGTGAACCTTACGCCTTTTTCACTCTCTGATCGAGGTTCTCGGCATTGAAATATCATCGTAAATTAAATCACATGTGTATATCTTGATATTTAAGAGATATACAGTCATGAAAATCAAGGGCAATGATGATATATATGCGGATTAGACACAAAAAAAAATCACTCAACAAATGGCTACAATTTAAGGAATGTGTTTAGTGACGGCATCAGATTCCTAATTGATGGTGAAACGTCTGGTGGCAAGAAAAGCTGCTTCTAGGAGGTTGTCAAGTGTTTTCGCTCGACGATTCCATTCTTGGGTGGTTGGTTTGGCCCTTGTTCCTGTAACTCGAATCCTAGCCCGGTATATCCCATTTTAATTTTACACCATTGTGAACCTTACACCTTTTTTACTCTCTGATCGAGGTTCTCGGCATTGAAAAATCTTCGTAAACTAAATCACACGTGTATATGTTGATATTTAAGAGATATACAGTCAAGAAAATCAAGGGCAATGGTGATATTTATGCGGATAAGACACCAAAAAAAACACTCAACAAATGGCTACAATTTAAGGAATGTGTTTAGTGACGGCATTAGATTCCTAATTGATGGAGAAAGGTCTGGTGGTAAGAAAAGCTGTTTCTAAGAGGTTGTCAAGTGTTTTCGCTCGACGATTCCATTCTTGGGTGGTTGGTTTGGCCCTTGTTCCTGTAACTCGAATCCTTGCCCGGTATATCCCATTTTAATCTTACACCATTCTGAACCTTACGCCTTTTTTACTCTATGATCGAGGTTCTCGGCATTGAAAAATTTTCGTAAACTAAATCACACGTGTATATGTTGATATTTAAGAGATATACAGTCAAGAAAATCAAGGGCAATGGTGATATATATGCGGATTAGACACCAAAAAAAAACACTCAACAAATGGCTACAATTTAAGGAATGTGTTTAGTGACGTCATCAGATTCCTAATTGATGGAGAAAGGTCTGGTGGCAAGAAATGCTGCTTCTAGGAGGTTGTCAAGTGTTTTCGCTCGACGATTCCATTTTTAGGTGGTTGGTTTGGCCCTTGTTCCTGTAACTCGAATCCTAGCCCGGTATATCCCATTTTAATCTTACACCATTGTGAACCTTACGCCTTTTTTACTCTCTGATCGAGGTTCTCGGGATTGAAATATCTTCATAAATTAAATCACACGTGTATATCTTGATATTTAAGAGATATACAGTCAAGAAAATCAAGGGCAATGGTGATATATATGCGGATTAGACACCAAAAAAAAATCACTCAACAAATGGCTACAATTTAAGGAATATGTTTAGTGACAGCATCATATTCCTAATTGATGGAGAAAGGTCTGGTGGCAAGAAAAGCTGCTTCTAGGAGGTTGTCAATTGTTTTCGCTCGACGATTCCATTCTTGGGTGGTTGGTTTGGCCCTTGTTCTTGTAACTCGAATCCTAGCCCGGTATATCCCATTTTAATTTTACACCATTGTGAACCTTACGCCTTTTTTACTCTCTGATCGAGGTTCTCGGCATTGAAAAATCTTCGTAAACGTAATCACACGTGTATATGTTGATATTTAAAAGATATACAGGTAAGAAAATCAAGGGCAATGGTGATATATATGCGGATTAGACACCAAAAAAAAACACTTAACAAATGGCTACAATTTAAGGAATGTGTTTAGTGACGGCATCAAATTCCTAATTGATGGAGAAAGGTTTGGTGGTAAGAAAAGCTGCTTCTAGGAGGTTGTCAAGTGTTTTCGCTCGACGATTCCATTCTTGGGTGGTTGGTTTGGCCCTTGTTCCTGAACTCGAATCCTAGCCCGGTATATCCCATTTTAATCTTACACCATTGTGAACCTTACGCCTTTTTTACTCTCTGATCGAGGTTCTCGGCATTGAAAAATATTCGTAAACTAAATCGCACGTGTATATGTTGACATTTAAGAGATATACAGTCACGAAAATCAAGTGCATTGGTGATATATATGCGGATTAGACACCAAACAAAAAACACTCAACAAATGGCTACAATTTATGGAATGTGTTTAGTGACGGCATTAGATTCCTAATTGATGGAGAAAGGTCAGGTGGTAAGAAAAGTTGCTTCTAGGTGGTTGTCAAGTGTTTTCGCTCGTCGATTCCATTCTTGGGTGGTTGGTTTGGCCCTTGTTCCTGTAACTCGAATCCTAGCCCGGTATATCCCTTTTTAATTTTACACCATTGTGAACCTTACGCCTTTTTTACTCTCTGATCGAGGTTCTCGGCATTGAAAAATCTTCGTAAACTAAATCACACGTGTATATGTTGATATTTAAGAGATATACAGTCAAGAAAATCAAGGGCAATGGTGATATTTATGCGGATTAGACACCAAAAAAAAACACTCAACAAATGGCTACAATTTAAGGAATGTGTTTAGTGACGGCATTAGATTCCTAATTGATGGAGAAAGGTCTGGTGGTAAGAAAAGCTGCTTCTAAGAGGTTGTCAAGTGTTTTCGCTCGACGATTCCATTCTTGGGTGGTTGGTTTGGCCCTTGTTCCTGTAACTCGAATCCTTGCCCGGTATATCCCATTTTAATCTTACACCATTCTGAACCTTACGCCTTTTTTACTCTCGGATCGAGGTTCTCGGCATTGAAAAATTTTCGTCAACTAAATCACACGTGTATATGTTGATATTTAAGAGATATACAGTCAAGAAAATCAAGGGCAATGGTGATATATATGCGGATTAGACACAAAAAAAAAACACTCAACAAATGGCTACAATTTAAGGAATGTGTTTAGTGACGTCATCAGATTCCTAATTGATGGAGAAAGGTCTGGTGGCAAGAAATGCTGCTTCTAGGAGGTTGTCAAGTGTTTTCGCTCGACGATTCCATTTTTAGGTGGTTGGTTTGGCCCTTGTTCATGTAACTCGAATCCTAGCCCGGTATATCCCATTTTAATCTTACACCATTGTGAACCTTATGCCTTTTTTACTCTCTGATCGAGGTTCTCGGGATTGAAATATCTTCGTAAATTAAATCACACGTGTATATCTTGATATTTAAGAGATATACAGTCAAGAAAATCAAGGGCAATGGTGATATATATGCGGATTAGACACCAAAAAAAAATCACTCAACAAATGGCTACAATTTAAGGAATATGTTTAGTGACAGCATCATATTCCTAATTGATGGAGAAAGGTCTGGTGGCAAGAAAAGCTGCTTCAAGGAGGTTGTCAATTGTTTTCGCTCGACGATTCCATTCTTGGGTGCTTGGTTTGGCCCTTGTTCTTGTAACTCGAATCCTAGCCCGGTATATCCCATTTTAATTTTACACCATTGTGAACCTTACGCCTTTTTTACTCTCTGATCGAGGTTCTCGGCATTGAAAAATCTTCGTAAACGTAATCACACGTGTATATGTTGATATTTAAAAGATATACAGGCAAGAAAATCAAGGGCAATGGTGATATATATGCGGATTAGACACAAAAAAAAAACACTCAACAAATGGCTACAATTTAAGGAATGTGTTTAGTGACGGCATCAG
>JARYGA010005903.1:0-28285 GCA_030545235.1 Helianthus tuberosus
TTTTGCGTTGCATAAGCACACATCCATATCCTAGTTTTGAAGCATCACAATATACTTCAAAATCTTCAGTTCCTTCTGGTAAGGCTAAGATTGGTGCATTTGTTAATTTCTGCTTTAATATTCTAAAGGCTTCTTCTTACTTTGATCCCCATTCAAACTTAACTGCTTTACAAGTTAACTTAGTTAATGGTACGGCTATCTTGGAAAAATCCTTAATAAACCGTCTATAGTACCCAGCTAAACCTATAAAACTTCTAATTTCCATTGCTGTTTGTGGAACCTTCCAATTGGTAATTGCCTCTATCTTAGCAGGATCTACGTGAATACCTTCGTGATTCACCATGTGTCCTTGGAATTGCACTTCCTTTAACCAAAATTCACACTTCGAGAATTTGGCATAAAGCTTTTCTTTTCTTAACAAAGTTAAGAGTGCATGAAGGTGTTCACAATGCTCTGTCTGACTTTTGGAATAAATAAGTATATCGTCTATAAAAACAATTACAAATTTATCCAAATATGGTTTACAGATCCTATTCATCATGTCCATGAATGCAGCAGGTGCATTTGTTAACCCAAAGGGCATGACTGTAAACTCATAATGACCATACCTAGTTCTGAAAGCAGTTTTAGGTATGTCTTCTTCTTGTACCTTCAATTGATGATATCCGGAGCGTAAATCTATCTTAGAAAAATATCTAGCTCCTTGAAGTTGATCGAAAAGATCATCAATCCTAGGTAATGGGTATCGATTCTTAATTGTAACCTTATTTAGTTCTCTATAATCAATACACATTCTCATTGAACCATCCTTTTTCTTAACAAATAGCACTGGTGCTCCCCAAGGAGATGAACTAGGTTGTATGAATCCTTTACTTAGTAATTCATCTAATTGCTTTTTCAATTC
The DNA here is from genome assembly GCA_030545235.1 of Helianthus tuberosus. NCBI lineage: Eukaryota > Viridiplantae > Streptophyta > Magnoliopsida > Asterales > Asteraceae > Helianthus > Helianthus tuberosus. The sequence continues at coordinate 905 of JARYGA010005903.1, forward strand.
TAACATTTCTGTGGGTGCTAACCGATAAGGTGCCTTGGCTATCGGTGTAGTTCCTGGAATTAGATGAATCCTAAATTTTACTTCCCTATCTGGGGGTAATCCCGGTAACTCTTCTGGAAATACATCCGGATATTCTGAGACTACAGGAATTTCCTTAAGTTCTTTACCCTTAGTACTAATGATTACTGAAATCATATATACTATTCCTTGTTTTCGTTCATAATTAGCAACTTTCATTACTGATATGAACTTCATGGGTTTACGTGGTTTATCTCCTGTAATCCTAATTACTTCTCCGGTGGGTGATTGAATTTCTATGGAATTCTGATCACAAAGGATTCTAGCATGGTTGGCTACTAACCAATCCATTCCTAATACAATATCAAATTCAGCTAAATTCATTGGCAATAGGTTTGCAGAGAATGTATGTCCTAAAAGTTCTATATTTTCTTCCTGCAAAACCTTATCGATTTTAACTGAATTTCCGTCTGCCGTTTCAACTGTAAAAATCTGCCTAATATTGGTTAAAGGTAAATTAAGAGCTTGATAGAATGAAGTATTTATAAAACTTTGGTTTGCACCAGAGTCAAATAATACTTTTGCGTATACATTGTGAACTAAGAACGTACCCGCTATCACATCTGGGATGAGTTCTGCTTCTTGCGTGGTCAGCTGAAATGCCCTGGCATTCTTCTTAATAGTTCCGTCGGTCACCTTGGTTTTGTTGTCTATTGGTTTTCCCAATTTAGGACATTCTGTTTTGAAATGTCCATTTTCTCCACAGTTATAGCAGATTATTGTTTTCTTTCTGCAGTTTTCTTCACGATGTCCTACAGTTTTACAAAAATTGCAGGTTATATCGCATCTTCCATAATGTTTCTTCTTGCATTTCCTGCAGAATGACGGAGTTGAGAATTGCCCAGTTCCTCTTCTCTTGAAATTACTACTGTTACCCGCATGAAATCCTTGAGAAATTTTCTGAGCCAATTCTTTCTTCTTGTTTTCATCTTGTGTACGTACAAGTTCGTCAGTTAGGGTGTTAGCTAATTCCACAGCATCGTCAATAGTGCGAGGTCTCGCAGCTTTGACGATATTGCGGATTTCACTAATCAGTCCCCAAATGTAGCGAGAAATGAGTACCGGTTCTGGCGAAGCCAGCGTTGGTACCACTCTAGCATATTCAAAGAATGTCGAAGTATAACCGCGACAATCTACACCCGTCATACGATGATTTAGGAACTTATTTGTCATTTGTTCCTTTTCATACTCGGGACATAATTTTCTTTCTACAAGATCCTTAAATTCTTCCCAATTTATGGCATAAGCTATTATTCTTCCTTTTGATTGTAACACAGTGTTCCACCATTCGAGTGCTCCTTCCTTGAAGAGATTTGATGCGTACATGACCTGATCATCTTTAGCACATTTACTTATTGCAATTACTGCTTCGGTTTTCTCTAACCAACGCAGTGATGCAGTTGCTCCTTCATTGCCTGCAAATTCAGTGGGTTTACAAGCAAGGAATTCTTTGAAAGTGCAACTAGGCGTTGCGGCTTTCATTTTCTTAGGAAATGGAGCTTGATGTGGTTCCGCATTATGATTAACATGATCATTGCCTCCGTTTACACTATTACTGAAGTTATCTTCAGAAATACGTTTACTAGGAACGATTTGTTGCGGTTCGATTGGATTCTTTACAGCAGCAACAATTGCGGGAATAGCATTGGCTATCCCTTGAGCAACAATATTTTCGATATCTTGCCTAGTCATATATTGATCTCCTGGATGTTGCTCAGACTGATTAACTTCATTTACTGGTTCATTACCAATGTTTGCCATCTGATAATTAATTTTATATAAATAATTAGTATAGATACAACTATAATAAAACAGTTTGCACATAATCACATTAACATGTATAACCATAAATTATTGATTTCCCGAGTTTCATTTCTATATATTATATTATGCCTCGTACACACGATTATCATACAACGTTTTATTTTTAAGTTATTACACATACTGGTTCTTATGATTATTTATTAAACAAATATTCCTACAAACTCCCATTATCTGGTCAGCTAATTAAAAACGACGCTCCCTTTCGTCGTACTTCCAAGTAACTCTTTCTCCAACATCCCTAATCCTATTTCCTGCATTAATTAACTCTTCGCCCCAGAGACGAAGTTCAGCCAGATTCTCCGGGCTCATAGTTGGATATAGTGGAGGTTCTGGGTCAACTTGTGGGAAAAATGTATCAGGGTTGTTTAAAAGATTTTGGTATTGCCAATCGGTTGTCCACCATTCATCTAATTCTACTGGTAGTGGTTGAGGTTGGACAATAGGATCTGGAATAGCAGGTTCCAGATTGGTTGGAATTGGAGCTTCTAGTGGGTAGCTGAAAAGATCTTCTTCAGTAAATATAAGGTTTGGATTAGCTGGTTCAAGGTTTCCATCGGCAGGTCCGATGAGGTCACTCATTATTAGTTTATGATCTAAAACTTCCCAGGGAGTCATTTTCTGTTTCTGTCTAGAACTTTCTCCGACTTCTCTTTCTGTTTGCTTAAAACTCTTCCCAGCTTCTATTTCTACTTGATTAACATTTTCCTCAATTTCTACCCCTTTTCCCTTGTCTTTTGGTTCTTCAGTTTTGGTAACCTTTCTTGTTGCTGGCTTTTTCCTACGTACACGCCTCCAGCCCACAAATCTGCTTCTTTTCTTGGGTTTAGGTTTTGCCAGTGGTTTGGATTGAAATTCCATGGGTTCTTCTTTATCAGCGAAGTAACCGGTGAATTCCTTGGAAACTTCTATCTTAACGGGATAGAGGTTAAGATTTTCTAAAGCTTCAGATATCTCATTCATGCTGTTTAGCATATATGCAAAATACATACCAAATGTTAAAATAAAATAACAAAATTTCATAGATAACCCTTAAATAATTACATACCATATAAAACAACTGACAAGTAAAATATACTACGATTTACTGTGAACTTATTTATTTACTGAATAAGGTTTCGGGATTGTAGATAAATAAAGGTGCTAAAACTTGAGTTAAAGTATTTAGAGATTTGCATTTTCTGCTACTGTGGCTAGCATATAAAGATCTGCCCATTTCTCATCTAAATTGTCCTCCCAAGGTGTTTTACTGGTTAATTCCTGGGTTTCCTGTTTAATCTTCTTCTCTCGGTTTTTCCTTATTTCCTCCTGACTTTTCTTAATAATCAAACTTCTTTTATTAGGAGAAAGTGGTTTCTCATAATGTGCCTTTCTCACAAATATTCCTTCTTCAGGAATTACATAAGGTTTTGTTTGGGATGAACTTCCCTTCTCGTTGGATGACCTATCTAGTTTAAGATAGATATTTGACAGCTTTTGTTTACCCATACTGTAACTAACAAATGATCAGTTAATAAAACACATAGTCACATAATTGGCAATTAGTAAAATTAAGTATTTCTAAATACTTAATAGGCTTAGATCAGTGGCTCTGCTACCACCTTTTTCTGTCACGGCCCCCGACCCGGTTTAACCCGTTTCAGGAGCCGCGGGACAGAAAATCCCGTGGTATTTATTTAACAGCGGAAGTTTATTCAGGATCTTTTAAAAACTGAAATATTTCCCGATTATTTTATTTCACAACTCGGCATAAAACCCGGTAATTTACAATCTTGAGATTTCATGAAGAAATCCTTTATTTTACAAAACATGTTTTCTTATTTTATACTGAGCCACTTCCTTAAGCTTGTAGTGCTTCTCGGCACTTTTCCTGGATCACAACAGATCACCTGAAACATGTTTGAAAAAGGTTTTGTCAGCGGGAAATACTGAGTGAATCATTCTTTTTAATAAAACGACTCTTTTGTTATAATTTACAGTATTAAGAGCGATTACAATGTTTCTGATATCAAACCAACTACCCACGGTATTTGTCACTCGACCGGATCTGTGACTATGGTCATATCCCCCATTGGCTGCCCCAATGGTGACGATTATCAAGTAATGTATACAAAACCCCACATACCGGCTGTAACTTGGTGATTACAAAGACTTAATCCCCGTAATTATAACTTTGAAAATAAACATGCTTTTATAAACAAATTTGATAAAAAGAGAGAATGACTCACATTGCAGATTTAATTATGAACAGAGCTTAGCCTACTGATTAGCCTTAATAACCTAGTTTAAATAATCATGCACACAAACTAGGTTAGTAACTTAATACAACATTTACGATAACTCACGAGATTAAAACCTTCACAACGAATGACAAAGTGCGATACTTAAACATCCATCGATTTAACGACGAATGACAAAGCATAAACCCTAATGTGGGCAGCACTTAAACATCCATTGGATAGTTTAATCGATCGGACATTGAATCGTAGCAGCGATCGAGTTATTACCCTGAATTGTGGCAGCACTTCGTGATCAGTGTGTGTTTTGGGACTGTTTATGCTATAACTCAACGTACAATTTGAATTTGAACGTCGAACGAACACTCAATTGCATGAAACAGACTGTTCTATTTATACTTGAAAATGGGTTCCCCCGCGTGTCGCGGAAGATGTCGCCGTTCCTGTCGCGACTCGCCTGAGGTGTCAAGGTAGAGTAGGGTAGGCTTGTCACTGGTATAGGCCTGCTGAGTCGACGTTTCATGAATTATCATTTTTGACAGCGTTTTCTGTAGATTACTATAACTAGGGTTTACCCCCCTTAGTTTTAGGGGCCCTAATCCTGATTCTAAATGTTCTGAAAATTTTAGGGTTTGTTCAGAATCACTTGGGTTTCTCAATTAGGGTTTCCTATTGGTCAATTTAATTAAATAAATATGACTTTTAATGAGAGTTGTTACAGTATGCATATTGATTGTATTGTCTGTTTGTGTAACCCATGGCCCAAGCCCAACATGAAGAAACCCAAGCCCAAGTCACATGTGATGAACACTTGAATGTTCGTCACACAACAAGTGACGAAAACAACATGTGACGAAATCACATGATTTCGTCGATGATGTTGGAGTTCGTCGATCTGTTTTCGTCGGCTGCCAGATTTCGTTGACATGTTACTATAAATACCCAGACAAAAGACAAAAACACTGAGACAGTCTGCATAGACTTTGAGAGAGAAAACACACACACACAACAGAGAGTTTATAAGGTTATCTTGTAAACATTGCATTGTAAACGTTTCAGAGTATTAATACATTGCGTGTTAATCATTGAATCTTTGTGTCTTGCGTGTTCGTAACTTGGTTTAACTTACCCGTTTGGATTCCGCACTCTCGGGTTCGTCGGAAAACAGGAATAGAGGTTGACTCGATCCTCCGGGTGGACCTACAATTGGTATCAGAGCATTGGCTCGATTCCTTGTTAAAACCAAGTTGTGTTTCTTGTGTTTTGAAAGATTTTTTTTTTAAAGTTGTCCAGATTTGTTCTTGATTTTGAGTTTGAAAAATCTTATTTTCTGGAAAAAGATTATAAAATCTGTCAAAATCGTGTTGTTTTGCTATAGTTTTATTGAAAACCTTGTTACATTACATGTGTGCATGTTTAGCGTTTGGTTTTTCTTGAAAGTATAAGCAAATTGTGTTTCAGAAATATTCTCCGGTGAAAATATTTGGCAAAAATCTTCAAGTGTTCATTTGATATTCATAATGTTCTTCATTGTATTCAAACTGTTCTTGAGCTTTATATCTGTTTGATCTAAATTGTGGTTTAAATTAAAGAGTTATTATGTTTATTAATATTAAAAGGCAAGTGTATTGACTATTGTGTACATGTGTGATGATTTGTTTTTGAGAAAAAGAAGTTTCAAAATCAGATAAAGCATGCTGTGTTGAAATTGTGTCACCAACTTCTTGTCAGAAGATAAGATTTTGATTTTGATTGGTTTTGATAAATATCTTTCTAACTGGTTACCTTTGTCAACGAAAACTCAGCGACGAAATCTCTCAATTTCGTCATTGTTGTCCAATCGACGAAATCACCATACATCCATCGACGAAATCACCACACTTGTCCTCGACGAAATCAACACTTGATCTTGACGAACTCCTATTTTCGTCACCCTTGAGATCGTCGAAATCATCCATCTTCGTCAACAATTGATATCGACGAAAACCCTAATTTCGTCAACACTTCCAGCGACGAAAACACCTTATTTTCGTCAAAAGTTATCTTGGACGAAATCACTATCTTCGTCACTTCTGATTTGGACGAAAACACCTCACAATTTCGTCATTCATACTTCCAGTTTTAAACAGAAGACTTGTAATTCATATTTAACAGTTTTGTTTGAGTGTGTAAACAGGTTTTTCATCAACATACATCAAAATGAATCCGAATTGGTGGGGTACTCCGTCTAATGCGGAAAGCAAGTATAGAAGTACGGGTTTATCTCCATCATGGGCCGAATATCCCGCACCCACATCTAATACAGAAAGCAAGTATAGAAGCACGGGTTTGTCACCATCATGGGCCGAATCTCCCGCACCCGCATCTTCACAAGCGAATCCAATGTCGACAGGTCAATGGGCGTTTGTTTCAAATCAAACTCCAAGTATTCAAAGCATACTCCTAAGCGAAAGTGAGACCGGAAGTCTAAATCGCCCACCGAAACTGATGCACATAAATGAATATCCTGGATGGGTAGATATATTTCATACGTATGTCCTTGGGCAAAACACAGAATTGTGGTTATGTTTTATTACAGATTTCGATCAAGCTCTTGAGGTTGCCGCTTCAACTGCCGCTACATTTGCAGATCTTACGGAAGACGAGAAAAAGGCATATGATTTAGAAAAGAAAGCATATGCTATTCTGACTCAGGCGTTGAACAAGGATATATGTCATCAGTTTGTCAGTTTCAAGACGTCAAAGTGATTATGGGATGCATTGAAGACAAGGGGTCTAGGAAATGAAAAGTCACGTCAATTACGACATGATTTACTCAAGAAGGAGTTTGATGGCTTCACTTGTATGGAAAATGAATCTTTGGGAGATATGACAAGTCGATTTCCTCACTTGCTGACTGAATTGAGTAATTATGGGGTAGAAACAACTCCAATAGAGGTTGTCACAAAGTTTGCCGATGCACTACCACCTCAATGGAATGGTTTCTTGGAAATCCTGAAATACAATGACACATTGGCTACGACAAACATCAATGACTTCGGTCAGCTCTTGGAGAACAAAGATCAGGAAGAAACCCTAAAGGCAAAAAGGGTTCCAGTGCGACAAAATCCTGATATGTATTATTGAACTTCTAGCACTTCTGCAAGACCTACTTCACACGCTCCACTTCAAATGGCGTTTGTCACAAGCACAGATTTATATGGCAATTCGATACAAGTTCCTGTAAAGCCAGCTCCAACCACAGACTTGTATGGAAATCCACTACAACCAGCTCCACAACAGCAAAGCTATCGGCAATCTACTGTAGCAATTGATTTGTATGGGAATCCACTTCATGTTCAACAACAAGCTTGTTATGGAAGCACATCATCTGCTGGACAGCCATCAAATTCAAAGACAGTACGGCTTGACACGTCAAACTTCTCCAAAGTTAGCGTTGAAGTAGCTAAAGATCATATGGAGATACTAAACACATTGGTGAGCTCGTATTGTGGGTTGATTGCAGGGTAGATCGGAAACATCAATCTAACTCAAGAAGATTATCAGCAGATCGATAAAGAAGAGATGGATATGATGGACATCAAATGGGCTTTCGCCAGTGCTGTAAGGCGAGCTAAAGACTTCATGGAACGGACGGGTAGAACCAGCTTGGAAAGCAAGAAAGATACCAAGTATGGGTTCGACAAGCAATCCGTCAAGTGCTTTAACTGTGGTGAACGTGGTCATTTCAAGCATGAATGCACAAAGCCAGCACAACATGGGAACCAAAATCCTTTCAGAGGTCAAGGCAACCAACAGAATCAGAATCAAACCAGGAATGACGATCGCACCTTGGTCCCTGCAAACAATCAAGCAGGACCATCAAACACCAATCAAGCTCTTGTGGTGCAAATAGATGAAGGTTGCGACTGGTCAATGCAATTAGGAATTGGTGATCAGGGAGGAGCAGCTTGTTTTGCTGAAGCTGCTAAGGATTTGAAACACGCCAGTGGTAGAGAATCTTCCGCCAGTGGTGGTGAATCTTCAGATGAAGAGAATTCTGGTTATTCAAGGAGTTCTGATGAGGATATCTCAACCTCGGGTGAAGATTATTCTGATGATGTATCTAGTGGGAGAATCGATGTAGATATTGATGAATTGTTAGGAGAAGCTGCAGCAAGGAATGACAGAAGATCTATTATGGTGGATCAAGCTGCTTATTCTTCTTCTTTTCTTCATTCAGCCTTTATGGCTAATGGCGGCAGTTCATCAAGCCAGGTATGTGTCGATGAACGAACTGTCGTTAATTGTGATAATTATGCTAGCTTAAGTGATAAATGTGCTGATTTAGATGCTAATATGTCTGAGTTGCAAAGCAAACACGATGCTTTAAATGCTGAATTGTCTGACTTGCAAAACAAACATGTTTCTTTAGATGCTAAGTGGTGTGATTTTCAAAGCAAACATGAGGCTTTGCAAAACAAATATGAAGTGACAAATATCCATAATCAAAAGTTGATAGTGGATCTTTCGAAATGCAAAGAGGCTAACATGTTTTATGAAAACCATGAAAAGGAGTTTAAAACGGTGGTTGCAAATTTAAGAAAAGATAAAACCGAATTGACAAAAATGGTTTCAAGAAAACAAACAGACATAAATTGTTATATCAATCGTCTTGAGATCATGCAAAAAGAGTTAGCCTGTACAAAGTGTGAAAGTGAGGCGAACCGGCTTAAGCTAGACAGTTATTCAAACTCTAGATACGTGCTGGATCACATCATTGACACACAAAAAGAGAAAAAGGATGTCACGTGCATTGGATATAAGAAATGTCCACCACCTGTTAGAAAAAATTATGATGCAATGTCCGATGAGGAAAATAGAACTTATTATGAGGAATCTGTTCCTTTAGACATTGAGGAATTTGCAACTGGACTTGGATACAAAAATGAAGTATCATCAGATTCGGATGTTTCAACAGTTTCAAGTGTGTCAACTGCTGAACAAAATCAGGATCCTCCAGTCATTGTTGAGGATGCTAATTCTTCAGATGATGAATCCGATGATACTGACTCAGCACAGTCTAATGCGGTAATCAAAGAAGAGGATATACCTCTTGAGAATCATATTCTATGTGATCATCCCGCAAAACCTGCTAAGACTGTTCTGGTCGAGTCCACGTCTGCAAAAGAGTCAGAGAGTGTGAATTTGCTGTACACTCTTGTTGGTGATGATAAAATCTATTCTGACAAAGATTTTCCGATTAAAAATGTAAATCAATCTTTAATCAGTAAAGTTTTTGAAGATTCGACAAGTAGGTTTTTGGGAAAGTCGGGTTCACACGTTGTGGTAACACAGTACCCCCCGGTTTCAAAAGCTGAAGTTCGAAAACAATATGGAAATCAGAAATTACCAACAGTGAAAAAGCAGCAAAATCATACCAAACCAAAAGGTAAATCAACGACTCAAGGTCGAAAGGAACCGAATCAAAAGAAGAACAAGAAAGTGAACTTTGTGAAATCAACGGGAACAGACAAACTTGAAACATTTGCCAATAAATCTAACTTAGATCATGTTAATCAGGTTAAAATGTTGAAAAGAAATGAACCAAACAGTTCAAAACCAAGTACCTCGGGATCACAAAGTTCATCATCATCAAGACAATCACATGATACTTCGGGGTTTGTAGAACGAAGATCATGTTTTTCATGTGGTACATTTGGACATATTATTCGCAATTGTCCATATCTTCATAAACAAAAAGCCAAAGTTGATGATCCCCGTGACCAAATTGACCGCAAGCGATCTGTTTCATCAAAACCAGATCCCCGTCTTGTAAAAGAAAGGGAAAAGAAACAGAAACGCCAACAGGTCAAGAAAATTGAAAAAGTAATTAAAACCGACGTGGTTAACAAAACATCTGTTTCTGTCACACCAGACAATTCAAAAACTTCAAACAATCATGAAGTTAATATTTTAAAGAATAAAACTGGTAAAACAAAACAGACCTGGAAACCAAAAACGGTTACTGAATCAGGGGGAACATCGCAATTTCCACAACATCGAGAAGTTCAAGTAACTTACGTTGATGAAAATGGAAGACCCAAGACCACAAAGGCTTGGGTCCCCATCTCCAACTAATCATGTGAGTACATGTGCAGGGTGTTCCAGGAGGAACTTTGAGCAGTCATTGGATTGTTGATAGTGGGGCATCCAGGCACATGACCGGCGACATGAAGCTTCTCTACGACGTTAAATCTATTAGAGGATGATATGTTGCTTTTGCTGGAGATAAGGGTGGTCATATTACAGGAGAAGGAATGGTATCTAACAGGGTTGTAAGTTTTGACAAGATCAACTTTGTACAACAACTTAATCACAATCTTCTCAGCGTTTCACAAATCTGTGATAAACAATTTTCAGTACACTTTGATGCAAATGGATGTTATGTGCTAAAACCCGGCTTCAAGATTCCAAAAGAATGGATTCTCTTATCAGCTCCAAGGATAAACGATTTATATGTCCTTGACATGAGCCAAGTAATAACAACGACTGCACAAGCAACTTGTTTTATTTCCAAAGCCGCTGAAAAAGACTCAATCTCTTGGCACAGGCGTATGGGTCACATTCACTTATGAAAAATGAATCATTTGGTGTCGAATGAATTAGTGAATGGTGTTCTTCTTAAAAATTTCCATCTTCAAGACGTCTGTGTTTCATGCCAAAAAGGAAGCAAACCAAGAAGCGACATCCGACAAAGAAGATCAATACGGTGGCAGTTCCTCTTGAACGTTTGCACATGGATTTGTTCGGTCCTGTCAAGCACAAAAGCATCAGGAATGATCAATATTGCCTCGTGATAACTGATGATTATTCAAGATTTTCTTGGGTGGCATTTATGGCTCACAAGAGTGAAACTTTTGGTATTATCAAAAACTTGATCATTCAGATTGAGAATTTGTATAAGTTGAAGGTTAGACGGATACGCAACAACAATGGTACAGAATTTGAAAATCATGCCATGGCGGAGTTTTGCACATCAAAGGGTATTCTTCACGAATTTAGTGCGGCTTATACTCCTCAACAGAACGGCGTCGCTGAACGTAAAAACCGTACATTGATCGAGACTGCTAGGAAGATGTTGGTGGAGTCACAATTGCCTATTCCCTTCTGGACTGAAGCCGTGTCCTCTGCTTGTTATACATTGAACCGAGTCCTTACAGTCAAAAGACACAACAAGACCTGCTTCGAGCTTCTTCACAAACAGAAACCAGATTTGTCATATCTTGAACCGTTTGGAGCTCCTTGCCCAATGATCGATCCTAATGGAAAGTTTGGGGCAAAAGCTATTGAAGGTCACTTTCTTGGTTATGCCACCCCGAACCTAAGAGTCTGGAATCTAGAGACTAAAAGGGTTGAGGAATGGTCTGAAGTCAGAGTACAAAGGCACACTTTGCCATTCAAAAATCCAGGTCAACCATGGATGTTTGAGTACGATGACTTTTTCAATTCGATCAATGTTGAAGCAGTTGAAGAAAATGCTGCGGCATGGATGTTTTTCGAGAGTGACAACGCAACAGATTCACCGTTGGTTCGTCCAATTATTGTCAATCAAGAACCATCTTCAGTGAACAATAATGCTCTCGACAATGAGGATTTTCATGATGCAACCGAACTGAACGAATCTTCAGAGGATGAAGAATTTCTAGATGCAGATCAAGAAGCTCCAACAACAGCTGTACAAGGTACTTCGGAAGCTACAGCTCCAGTTGATAACCCCAAAACAGCTGAAGCTACTGCATCATCCTCTTCGCCAGTTCCGGGTATTGAATTGGTTGTTGATCTCAATCTCAACAATCTGGGTACAAACATTCCAGTTCCGGAAAACCCTGAAACAAGGATTCACAATACCCATCCTCAACAAAACATCATCGGTAATGTACAGAGTGGCATTCAAACAAGAAACATGTTGCGAAACAACAACAATGCAGGCCTGTATGCCGCGATTCAAGAATCTGGTCAAAAAAACGATTGGTCTTTCGCGTGTTATGTCTCACAGGAAGAGCCAAGAACTTGGAAAGAAGCTTTGAAAGATAACTCTTGGGTTGAAGCAATGCAGGAAGAACTGCAACAATTCCAGAAACTTGGTGTCTGGAAGCTCGTAGAGAAACCTGCTGATTACAAGAAGATTGGTACCCGTTGGGTGTATAAATGCAAAAAGACGACCGTGGAATCCTTATTCGAAACAAAGCGAGGTTGGTCGTTCAAGGTTTTCGTCAAATTGAAGGTATAGACTACAACGAAGTGTATGCACCTGTTGCACGTCTGGAAGCAATTCGGATCTTTCTGGCTTATGCCTCATTCAAAGGATTCAAGGTTTACCAGATGGACGTCAAAAGTACATTCTTACATGGTCTAGTCGAAGAAGAGGTGTATGTCGAACAGCCTCCAGGTTTTGAAGATCCTATCCATCCCGATCAGGTTTGGTTGCTGAACAAAGCTCTCTATGGTCTACATCAAACACCACGAGCTTGGTACGCAACCTTATCTAATTATCTGCTGGAGAATGGATTTCGCAGAGGTCTTATCGATTGCACTCTCTTCATAAAAGAACAAGATGGAGATCTTCTACTGGTACAGGTATATGTGGATGATATTATATTTGGTTCTACTAACAATGTTATGTGTAGGGATTTCGAGCCTGTAATGCAGGATAAATTCGAGATGAGCGCTATGGGGGAGATGACTTTTTTTTGGGCTTGCAAGTGCAACAAACAAAGTCTGGGATTTTCATCCATCAGACTAAGTATGTTCAAGACATTCTGAACCGATTCCAGATGTTCGACACATTGCCCATTGGTACCCCACTGTAGCAAAATCATGGAATTAATCCAGACTTGAAGGGTGAACTCGTTAGCTCTTCATATTACCGCGCAATGATTGGATCCCTTATGTACCTCACCGCATCAAGACTAGATATAATGTATCCAACATGCCTGCTAGCCAGATATCAAGTGAACCCGAGGGCCTCACATCTTGCAGTTGTAAAAAGGATTTTTCGTTATTTGAAGGGTTGCCCAGACACCGGTCTATGGTACCCTAAGGATAATAACTTTGACTTGATCGCTTTCAGTGATTCGGATTTTGGCGGATGCAAAATCGACGACAAATCCACAACGGCTGGATGCCAGTTTTTAGGAAATCGCCTCGTAACATGGCAGTGCAAGAAGCAGACTTGTGTCGCTACATCAACTTATGAAGTTGAATACATTGCTGCCTCAAGTTGTTGCTCCCAAGTCCTGTGGATTCAACAGCAAATGCGTGATTACGGTTTTGAATTCCTAACTACTCCTATTTTAGTCGATAATTCTGCTGCCTTATCTATCAATAGAAATCCTGTGCAGCATTCAAAGACCAAACACATCGAAATTAAGTATCACTTCATACGTGATTTCTTTGATAAAAGGTTTATCGATGTTGTTAAGGTCCATACCGATGACCAACGTGTCGACCTTTTTACCAAGCATTTGATAAATCAAGATTTGACTTTTTATTATTGGTAAACGGCATTAAGGTCAAGCAAGAGTAATCCGCATCGGAAAATCGTTTTTGTAAATATCTTTGTGTTTTTAAAATTATTGTAAGTTTGTTGATTTTAGGGGGAGTAAATCCAAAATTTAAAAAAAAATTCAAAAACATCGAAAAATTTTAAAACTCGAAAACAATAGAAAAACAAAAATGAGTTTCCTGGCGAGCAAAAGAGAAAATGATAGTACATCAGTGGTCTGTCTAAACCTCTTTAAACTGAAATGCAAAATGAAAAATGTTAAGCATCTCTATATAAGATGTATCGGTAGGCTCACAATCATTTTAAAGTGTGCAGGGTGATATAAACCTTAAATCGACTGAAGACCAGGTGGGAACCATTCATTGGCATATGGTCTTAGTACCGAAATTTCGTTTGAGAGATTACCGAGGTTCTGAGATATGTGGTCTTTATGCTGTTTATCATCTGGGTATCATGGTTGTTTCTTTTACCGAAACAAACGGAGACGAAGTCTAGATCTTCCATGATATCATACATACGTGTACATACTGCATACAACCTCAATAAGTGATCAACAATCACATGTCCACAAAATAAGTGATAATATATCACATTTATCCGGGAGTCAAGTTCGTCTCTTTGTTGTACGTTAGTACTGACCTGTTCACGGACTTGCTCCTGTGCCCTCATGCATCTGAAAATCAAGTTCCTCATCAATAAGTGATTTATTCACATAGGGCTTGTATTCATCAAAATAAGTGAGTTTCTCACATTTTCATATACGTCAAAACAGATGATAAATGGTATACTTACCAGTAAGATGAACCCTCGTGCATACCTTGATACGGGAATGTATCGTGATGTAACGCCCCAAAATCCGAATGTTAATATTTTTCGTGTGTTCCTATATGACACGTCATGAAATAAATAACTAGGCTATTTAACCTAGTCAAGGGTATGGTCAAAAGTATTAAATGATGAGGGTAGTGTCAGTTATGTTTTAAAGGCAAACCCGAGGGGCTAAAGTGGAACAAATGAAACTTAAGTTATTAAATAACTTAACCACACACAAACACACACATACGTGTGTTCGAGAAGGAGCAGGAGGCTCCCATGGAGCCTCAAACCCTAACTTCATCTTTATGCTCAAATCGAAAGGAAAGATGACACTTAAAATCATAACCGAGCATGGATAAATGATCACCATCACGAGGGGATCATAAGGTATGTTTTAAATCTAAGATTCGTGATCATGTGTGAAGTGGGTTATGCTCAAATCCGTGAGTTAATATGAAATTGATCATGTACAAGGGTTAGAATCATCGTATATAACATGGGTTACGTATGGTTTGTGTTAATTTGATGATTAGAGGTGAAACCCATTAGTTAGGGTGAAGATGATGACTAGAATCAACACCTATGTCAAAGTTTTGTTGAAAGATTGATGTATTATGTGGGTACGATGAATTCTTGTTAGATGAATTAGGAGAAATATGATGATGATATGTTTGATGTTTAATTGGGAATGATACATGATGATTAGTAGTAGGTTTTGATGGGTTATGTATGAGTTTAGAAGATTTATGCATGAATTAGTTGTACGTGATGCTTAAAAGGTAGTACGCACATTAAGTGTATGATGAAATGTATATAGTGTTGTCCGTATAGTCGATTATGATGTTACGAGTATATGTTGATAAGTCGATAGTTACATATGGTTAATAGTTGACTTTTGAAAGTCAACAAGTATAAGAAACATGATTTAACTCGTTGTTGTAAACGCAGGATTATAAGAAGTCGTTTGGTGCATGTTATGTCAATATGCGTTAATTGTGATTACATGATGAATTACATGTGTTGGAAATGATATGAAGTTGATTATATGTTTTATGCTTGTTAGGAATGACTAAGGAAAGTTAAGTGTGAAATATGCGATTGATATGATTGTTAACATGTACAAATGAGTATGTTAATAAGAGCGTGATTTCGATGAAATGAAAGTATAGGAACCACGCCGAGACGGGCTCAAGCATGAGGTGTTAACGGGTCAAGAAGAGGCAAGGAATCGGATACGAGCATGGACGCATAAGGTAAGTGATTTCCGTAATCACTTCTTAGTTTGAATTAAGTAATATGGTGTTTTAATTAACTAAACATGATGTTTGAGGTCAAATATGTGTTGTAGACTTTCGTCGTAATTGATGGGATTAAAGTTGACCAAAATGACCTTGATGGGTATTTTGGGCAAACGGTCTTAAAAGTTGTTTAGAAACAAGTTATTCGATTAGTGTAATGTTTTGGTCAAGTACGAAAGTGAGGAGTATGGTTTTGTAAGTCAGAAACGTTTTAATGCGCAACTACCTTTAACGGGTCAAAATAAGCTTTGAGCGCAAACGGGTGGAATAAGATGTAAAGTATCCGGGAATGAATCTTTTATGACAAATAACCTTATTATTACCGATTCATATGAAGTTAAGGTCAAATAAACAAGTTATGTGATAGAATTATGAACGGGTCAATTATTGGTAAAAAGGGGTAGTAAGCCGAAGACTTAAAAGTCTGGAATTGTGTTAATCCGGATGTCGGATCTTAACACCATAAGATGGGGAATTAAATTACGGACGCGTAGGAAAAAGAATCGGGTAAAACGGACCAATAACGAAGAAGTTATGACCGTTTCCATGAAACGCGGACGTGCTGGAAATCTGCAGCACAGCAGCAACAACATTCTGTCATTTTGAGGGCGTCGCGCCACGCGAGGGGGGGTCGCGCGACGCGACGGGTCTTGTTTCTCCGAAAATTGTTTTCGTGCCTCGTTTTGGCTTGGGAACTCGTTTAAACGCGTTTTAAGTTGCGTATGACTAATTTAACTTATGTTTTATGACCATTAGGGTAAGCGCACATGTAGATAGGTATGTATGCATGTTTGTATATCTCTATACACGTATGTAGAAATGTATGAAAGCATGTATGTACCTACGTAAGTATGTTTATAAGTATGTGAGCAAGAATAAGCGGATATATGATGGTATGTATGAGAGTAGGCATGTATGAGTTTGGTATGATGCACGTAGGGTTGTATGTATGTAAATATGTATAAAGTCATGTGTGTACTTAATGATGTTGGTATGTGTACCTATAGATACGTATATAATGATGTAGATGTGTGTATATGTAAGTATGCATGTAGATTGGCATGTATGTGTGTGAGTATGTAGGTAAGCAGGTATGTATGCATGTGTGTACGTATGTATATATAGAGATAATATGTATGAAGTAGGGTATGTATGTAAGTCTTTCGGTATGATTAAGTGTTTACGTTGTTTATTCGTGTACCTGGAGTTATAAGTGAAATGCAGGAATAGCAAAGAAGTCTCACCACGGATGGTATGACAGGATGGAAAAGCTGGGATGTAAAGAGTTAACGAAACGAGAAGTAAACGTGAACAAACCTTGTATGTTTATAATGCGTACTAATGTTGTGAATTTTATGTGGTGAACGCAGGTAGTTCCAGTCATGAGGATATTCAAGGTTTGGAGATCGAGGATCGAGTCACAAGATAGATTGTACGGGAGTGTTGAGTACGTAATTGAGTGAAGCTAGGTTATGGATTCTTATTAAAAATGAATTTAAGTGTGTCAAGGTGTTTGTAATGAAAGAAATTTTTATGGTACGATTTTTCCGCTGCGACTTTAGCCAGTTACGAATCAGGGTGTAACAAGTTGGTATCAGAGCCCTGGTTTGAGGGAATCAAGTACAAGAAGGTAAGTACTTGAACTCAAACGTGTGTGCTCTTGAGATAAGAAACCCGTACAATCTAAGACTCGATCAAGATCCAAAGGTAAAAGCTAATGTAAGTATGTACTTATGTATACGTATAAAGAAACTGACGGTTTTTGTATGTGCGAGGTAAGCATAAGTGTTTGAAGAGGATGATCTACGAATGCAGTCTAGGATGAATACTAAGGCATGCAAAGAGGTAATAAGCCAAATTTGAATCCAGGTACGTAAATTCGATATGGGGGTATATGTAACAGAAAAATTTATTAAGAGAAGGAAAATGTTAAATGAAGGATAATGATAGTATAGTAATGAAGTACTGAAACTGATACACGCGCCGAAACCTAAGTCTACGGACATAAGGTGACAATTACATGAAGGCACGAAACTACTATGTGGATTGTGTACCTGGCCAGTACACGAGAAACATATGACGTTCGTGAGATCATGATAGTTGTTACAGGTATGTCCGGTAGAGTTGGGCAGCGGACGGGCGTGTGGGTGAAATGATAAGTAAGACTCTCGGGAAATTGAGAGTACTATGTAAACATGCCTAATAAGAATGAAGAATGTTGAATCCTTGATTAAGTGCGGATCAACCAGATATGAATAATATGTTTGAATCCGTGAGACGGATTCAGGGAATGAAAGGCATGAATGTAATGTTTGAATCCGTGAGACGGATTCAAGGAGGAAAGGCATGGATGATATGTTTGAATCCGTGAGATGGATTCAAGGATGAAAGGCATGGATAATATGTTTGAATCGGCGAGAAGGATTCAAAACGCAGAAGTAATGAAAGGCATGAATGTAATGTTTGAATCCGTAAGGCAGATTCAATGAATGAAAAAGCATGAATGATGCGTTTGAATCCGGGAGACAGATTTAAAAATATGAAAAGATGAAATTAATCCGTATAAGAAGATGTCGACAGTTTGACCATGATTGAGTCGAACGGGTCATAGAAATAAGTATAAAGTAAAAGGTGATAGTATAATAGACGAAGTTTTGTATAAGTTACGTGTTAGATGTGTTAGTAATTGACTCTTAGAAGTTAGAATGATGACGGGCTGTGACCCGGACAATAACCTGAGTATGGGCGGGAATGGTAAGCTTGGTAAGAGATATTGAAACGATGTAATAAGGTCTTTGCAAGTAAGCATGAATAGAAGGAAGTACAAGCGTGTACTTCAGTTGGCAAAATGATTTATAGAATGAAACGATTGCCTGTAAGAAATAGAATGTGTGGTACGTTATAGTAGATACGTAGGAAATTGTAGAAGAGCTATAAGTGGGTAATCACGTAGTATAAGGAATGTTGGAATGAAATGTGCTAACCGCCGATGTTGTTGATGATAATGTTAGAACTATTGATGTTAAGAAACCAATCGTATTGGTGAAAGGATGTGCACGAGCAGAAGCTCATTACATGGATGAATGAAACGTGGCCTGTTACGGCTAGTACTCCAGGAGAAGACGATCGATCTGGGTTGCGGGTCGTTGGTTTAGGAAATGAAAAAGAGGTTAGTAAAATGTTTAACTCATGTTGAATAGATATGAACTAGTATGGCACATTTATATATGAAAATTAAGTAATGCATGAAGTGAAAGTAATAGTATTGTGAAACGAACGAAATGATTTAAAGGTAACGTAAAGGTATGCAAGGTATAAGTAACTGTAGAAAATGTAGAATAAGGTTAACATTAAAGTTAAGTACGCATATATGACTATGAAATGGTAGTTTTGTGTGGTAACAAAACCAGAACTAAATGTTAAATAATATATGTATAGAATGAAATCTTAAGGGATAAGATGAATCTGGTAGATCCGTTATGAACAGATCATATGAATGGATGTATGATTACAGATTGAGGAAGTATGTGTATTGACCCGTTATTGACAGGTTAAGGAAATGAAAATGATATGCGAAAGTATGATAAGGAAGGTATGGAATTGTTATAAAGAAGTCAATAATATGAATAATTTATGAATCGATAATGGATAGTTACCCATTACTATGATGTATTAGTTAAAGTTAAACATATCTGAGTATATACAAATTTCGATGCAAGATCGTATAGTCGATGAAAACATTATGAATGTTGAAATAAACGAATGGGAATGTTAGTAATGGGATGTTGGAACGGTTGTAAGTAAGTAAGAAGGTATATAATGCATATGATATACGAGTATTAGAATGATGAATGAACCATTAGCTATGAAGGCTGTTAGGTATTAGCGTTATTAGTGAAAGCGACACTAATAAGAACTCCGGAGCGGGTTCTTTAAGAAAGAAGATAGTCGTTGTGATGGGCTAGCGGTAGTGTTGATGGACATAGAGAAGAATTAGTTAGTGTTAAATAGAGGTAAGAAAGGTTTCGGGGACGAAACCTCATTTAAGGGTGGTAGACTTGTAACGCCCCAAAATCCGAATGTTAATATTTTTCGTGTGTTCCTATATGACACGTCATGAAATAAATAACTAGGCTATTTAACCTAGTCAAGGGTATGGTCAAAAGTATTAAATGATGAGGGTAGTGTCAGTTATGTTTTAAAGGCAAACCCGAGGGGCTAAAGTGGAACAAATGAAACTTAAGTTATTAAATAACTTAACCACACACAAACACACACATACGTGTGTTCGAGAAGGAGCAGGAGGCTCCCATGGAGCCTCAAACCCTAACTTCATCTTTATGCTCAAATCGAAAGGCAAGATGACGCTTAAAATCATAACCGAGCATGGATAAATGATCACCATCACGAGGGGATCATAAGGTATGTTTTAAATCTAAGATTCGTGATCATGTGTGAAGTGGGTTATGCTCAAATCCGTGAGTTAGTATGAAATTGATCATGTACAAGGGTTAGAATCATCGTATATAACATGGGTTACGTATGGTTTGTGTTAATTTGATGATTAGAGGTGAAACCCATTAGTTAGGGTGAAGATGATGACTAGAATCAACACCTATGTCAAAGTTTTGTTGAAAGATTGATGTATTATGTGGGTACGATGAATTCTTGTTAGATGAATTAGGAGAAATATGATGATGATATGTTTGATGTTTAATTGGGAATGATACATGATGATTAGTAGTAGGTTTTGATGGGTTATGCATGAGTTTAGAAGATTTATGCATGAATTAGTTGTACGTGATGCTTAAAAGGTAGTACGCACATTAAGTGTATGATGAAATGTATATAGTGTTGTCCGTATAGTCGATTATGATGTTACGAGTATATGTTGATAAGTCGATAGTTACATATGGTTAATAGTTGACTTTTGAAAGTCAACAAGTATAAGAAACATGATTTAACTCGTTGTTGTAAACGCAGGATTATAAGAAGTCGTTTGGTGCATGTTATGTCAATATGCGTTAATTGTGATTACATGATGAATTACATGTGTTGGAAAGGATATGAAGTTGATTATATGTTTTATGCTTATTAGGAATGACTAAGGAAAGTTAAGTGTGAAATATGCGATTGATATGATTGTTAACATGTACAAATGAGTATGTTAATAAGAGTGTGATTTCGATGAAATGAAAGTATAGGAACCACGCCGAGACGGGCTCAAGCATGAGGTGTTAACGGGTCAAGAAGAGGCAAGGAATCGGATACGAGCATGGACGCATAAGGTAAGTGATTTCCGTAATCACTTCTTAGTTTGAATTAAGTAATATGGTGTTTTAATTAACTAAACATGATGTTTGAGGTCAAATATGTGTTGTAGACTTTCGTCGTAATTGATGGGATTAAAGTTGACCAAAATGCCCTTGATGGGTATTTTGGGCAAACGGTCTTAAAAGTTGTTTAGAAACAAGTTATTCGATTAGTGTAATGTTTTGGTCAAGTACGAAAGTGAGGAGTATGGTTTTGTAAGTCAGAAACGTTTTAATGCGCAACTACCTTTAACGGGTCAAAATAAGCTTTGAGCGCAAACGGGTGGAATAAGATGTAAAGTATCCGGGAATGAATCTTTTATGACAAATAACCTTATTATTACCGATTCATATGAAGTTAAGGTCAAATAAACAAGTTATGTGATAGAATTATGAACGGGTCAATTATTGGTAAAAAGGGTAGTAAGCCGAAGACTTAAAAGTCTGGAATTGTGTTAATCCGGATGTCGGATCTTAACACCATAAGATGGGGAATTAAATTACGGACGCGTAGGAAAGAGAATCGGGTAAAACGGACCAATAACGAAGAAGTTATGACCGTTTCCATGAAACGCGGACGTGCTGGAAATCTGCAGCACAGCAGCAACAACATTCTGTCGTTTTGAGGGCGTCGCGCCACGCGAGGGGGGGTCGCGCGACGCGACGGGTCTTGTTTCTCCGAAAATTGTTTTCGTGCCTCGTTTTGGCTTGGGAACTCGTTTAAACGCGTTTTAAGTTGCGTATGACTAATTTAACTTATGTTTTATGACCATTAGGGTAAGCGCACATGTAGATAGGTATGTATGCATGTTTGTATATCTCTATACACGTATGTAGAAATGTATGAAAGCATGTATGTACCTACGTAAGTATGTTTATAAGTATGTGAGCAAGAATAAGCGGATATATGATGGTATGTATGAGAGTAGGCATGTATGAGTTTGGTATGATGCACGTAGGGTTGTATGTATGTAAATATGTATAAAGTCATGTGTGTACTTAATGATGTTGGTATGTGTACCTATAGATACGTATATAATGATGTAGATGTGTGTATATGTAAGTATGCATGTAGATTGGCATGTATGTGTGTGAGTATGTAGGTAAGCAGGTATGTATGCATGTGTGTACGTATGTATATATAGAGATAATATGTATGAAGTAGGGTATGTATGTAAGTCTTTCGGTATGATTAAGTGTTTACGTTGTTTATTCGTGTACCTGGAGTTATAAGTGAAATGCAGGAATAGCAAAGAAGTCTCACCACGGATGGTATGACAGGATGGAAAAGCTGGGATGTAAAGAGTTAACGAAACGAGAAGTAAACGTGAACAAACCTTGTATGTTTATAATGCGTACTAATGTTGTGAATTTTATGTGGTGAACGTAGGTAGTTCCAGTCATGAGGATATTCAAGGTTTGGAGATCGAGGATCGAGTCACAAGATAGATTGTACGGGAGTGTTGAGTACGTAATTGAGTGAAGCTAGGTTATGGATTCTTATTAAAAATGAATTTAAGTGTGTCAAGGTGTTTGTAATGAAAGAAATTTTTATGGTACGATTTTTCCGCTGCGACTTTAGCCAGTTACGAATTAGGGTGTAACACGTGATGTGGATGAACACCGGTCGGTAAGTATAAATCATACCTTAACGTATCCCCTCGCCATGATTACATATGATAAGTTGAGCTTATGTGGATAACAATACCGATAATCGTTATAGGATGTTTATCAACATGTTAACAAAAAAGAACAACAAAAGCGTTTTGACATGACCGTACACTAATATGATTCTCTTACCCTCGAAACTCGCAAAAAGAATGTTTGTATATATTTACTTTTCTTAGTTTCTGCAACTCTGTATATATTTATTTACTGCTTTCACTCTTTAAGTTTGAAATATTCAAAATGCCAAAAAGATTTTAGGTGTGTTTTAATTTAAACTTTATAAAAGTCAAAAAGATTTTATTTCTGCTTTAGTTTTGATTAACCGATGTTGGAACTCAAGTCTTCGACACCTGAAAATCTGATGAAAACCAAAACGACTGAATATTCATAAACGGTCAGAGTTTGCAAGTTTTGAAAGTTAATAATCAAAATTGAAAAATCTGTTAACTTTTCAAACAAATTGTCGGACGGTAGTTGATAGAAATATGTTCACATGTGTGTCATTTGTTTAATGTTAACTATATTCCAAGCGTTTGTTCTCATTACGTGTTTAGCTTTCTTGTATGTGCAGATGCTACATTCAATCCAGCTAAAGGCGAACAGAACATGTTCGATGATAAGCTTCGGAATGAAGACACGACGTGAAGGCACTCAAAAGATAAAGATGATCGAGTTGCCGCTGATCAATCATCAACACCACAAGGATCTCAAGTTTTGGCAATCAAAAGATTCACGAGCATAATCAAAGGGGGAGTTTATTGATACACTTCCTAGATAAAAGCAGGAGTTTGTTAATACACTTTCTACTTACAACACGTGAAGACTTTGAAGATCTTTTCCGAGAAAAAGAACCATCAAAAGATGGAGAACGAGATTAAGAACCTCGCGAGCAGCATCCAAGGGGGAGTTTGTTGATACATATTGTGTGGATACGGCTCGGCTCGGTTCGACTCGGCTACGAAGTGAAGGCCGTAGTCAAGATATCCTCCTATCTTGACTCGGTATGCTATTTACTTTGTAACAAATCATGTAAATGCTACTGCGTGTGTGCGGTATGCATATTGATATGTTTAATGTATTGTATTGTCTGTTTGTGTAACCCTTGGCCCAAGCCCAACATGAAGAAGCCCAAGTCACATGTGACGAACACTTGAATGTTTGTCACACAACAAGTAACGAAAACAGCATCTGGCTAAATCACATGATTTCGTCGAAGATGTTGGAGTTCGTCGATCTGTTTTCGTCGGCTGCCAGATTTCGTCGACATGTTACTATAAATACCCAGACAACAGACAGAAACACTGAGAAAGTCTGCATAGACTTTGAGAGAGAACACACACACACACAACAGAGAGTTTATAAGGTTATCTTGTAAACATTGCATTGTAAACATTTCAGAGTATTAATACATTGCGTGTTAATCATTGAATCTTTGTGTCTTGCGTGTTCGTAACTTGGTTTAACTTACCCGTTTGGATTCCGCACTCTCGGGTTCGTCGGAAAACAGGAATAGAGGTTGACTCGATCCTCCGGGTGGACCTACATACGTGATTATATTTCGAAAAAAATACACCATAAAACTCAGCGTTTTTTTATCTTTACAACGAGTATACTATTGATATACTTTTCGAAAAAAAAATTAACTGGGTTTTATGGCGTTTTTCTGAACTGAGTGTTTTATGGCGTTTTAGACTAGGTATTTTCATGGCGTTTTTCTGAACTTGCTCCATAATAGCGCATCCCACATAATAACGCATGCCACATATTAGAGCATCTGTTAGAGCATCTAGTACTAGAGCATCTATTAGAGCATCTGATTAGAGCATCTAGTACTAGAGCATCTATTATCTGATTAGCGCATCAAACAATAGAGCATCTGCTGCTGCTCTATTCTGCATTGCTTGCATACTGCATTTGTTTTCTAAGCCTATATTTTTAACAATGTTTTCTGAACTAGGTGTTTTTATGGCGTTTTAACTAGGTATTTTCATGGCGTTTTTTCTGAACTGAGTGTTTTATGTCGTTTTCAACTGAGTTTTTTTATGGCGTTTTAACTAGGTATTTTCATGGCGTTTTTCTGAACTGAGTATTTTCATGGCGTTTTTCTGAACTGGGTGTTTTATGACGCTTTTAACTGGGTATTTTTCATGGCGTTTTTTTTAATTGAGTGTTTTTATGGCGTTTTATTTGAACAGCCAGTTCATTTGAGTGGTTTTTTTTTGACAATATTACCCCTTAGTGTAATTTAGCATCAATGCCACATGTCACCACCAAAATCGTTCTCACCGTTCTCTCTAAATCCTGACCCTATATATATAGGGTAAGGTTCATGCGAGAACCACCTTTATTGTGAGAACCGCGAGAACCAATGTGAACACAACCTAAACTAGTTAAAAAAAACCTAATCCCCACCCCCCCCCCCAGCTAAATGCAACCCCAAAAGACCTAAAAAAAACCTAACCCCCCCCCCCCAAAAAAAAAAAAACCTAAGTCCTAAACCCACCCCCCCCCCCCTCCCAAGCTAAAATGCTAAAAACTAAACCCCCAAAAAACCTAAAAAAAAATTAAAAAAAGTCTAATTTTTTTTTTGTTTTTTAGCTATTTTTAGGCATTTTTGGTTGTGTTCACATTGGTTCTCGCGGTTCTCGCAATAAGGGGTGGTTCCTAACGGATCTTTGTCCTATATATATATATATATAGGGAGGGGCTCATGCGAGAACTCCATTTATTGCGAGAACCGCGAGAACCAATGTGAACACAACCTAAAATAGCTAAAAAAACCTAAAAAAACCCTTAAAAAACCTAACCCCCCCCCCCCCCCCAAAAAAAAAAAAAACCTAAACCCCCCTCCCCCACCCCCCAAAAACCTAAACCCCCCAAGCTAAAATGCTAAAAACTAAACCCCCAAAAAACCTAAAAAAATCAAAAAAAAAATCTAATTTTTTTTAATATTTTTTATGCTCAAATCGCTACTTTTAGTGGCAAAAAAAACAAAATTTGTGTGATTTTTAGCTATTTTTAGGCATTTTTGCTTGTGTTCACATTGGTTCTCGCGGTTCTCGCAATAAGAGGTGGGGGGGTAAGATCAAATAAAAAGTTGATTTTGCCTAAGTAGGATGAGAAGGAATCTTAACCATTCATTTTTCAAATCAATGGTTAAGATGAAAGTGTAGGAGAAAGAAAGAGTGCAAGGGTATCTTGGGAAAATATTATTTATGGACTTTCTCTCTCCACATGCAAGGCACATGCATATTCCACCCCCATTTTTTAAACGTTCGTAACTTTTTTATACGACATTATTTTTTCATAAAAATTTCACCATAAAATCGAGCGTCTTTTTATCTTTAATTTGAGTACCATATTGCTATATAAAATATGAAGACTAAAAAAACCACTAAAATGTGTTGTATTTCTATGTTGTATAATATTTTTTTTGCTGGATTTTTTACTATATTTTTGTGCTGGATTTTTTTATCTTAATTTTTTTTTCTCAATTTTTTGTGCTGGATATTTTTGTACTACATTTTTTTGCTGAATTTTTTCGTGCTATATTTTTTTGTACTAGATTTTTTTGTGCTATATTTTTTTGTACTAGATTTTTTATGCAATATTTTTTTGTACTAGATTTTTTGTGCTAGATTTTTTTTGTACTATATTTTTTTTATTGTATTTTTAAAAAACAAAAGGGGTGCCACATGTCATTTTCACTCATATTTATAAGGACCAAAATGCCCTTCAATCCTATTTATTAGGAGTGCCACATGTTATCATCACAATCCTTCTTAGGCTACTTAGGCAAAATTTACTTTTTAGTGGATCCTTCCCCTAAGAGGTGGTTCTCGCATGATCTTCTCCCTATATATATATATATATATATATATATATAATTTTTGATAGTTGCATATCACCTGCAAAGGCTGCCTTTGTAAATTATTCAAAACTCCAAGTTGACATGGTCATATATTTGACATGGTCACATGGATATTTAATCCAGGCATCCAAACGTCACATATTTAATAATGGAACATCTCACTCAGTCTTAACGCGTGGTTTTGGAAAACCAGGTCGCCTGGTTTTTTTAGAGAATTTTCTTATACCCACTTGTCACCTGTTTTCGCATATATAAAAGTCTTCCTCTTGGATGGTAACATTCAAGCGCTCACACAAAAGTTCTCAGTATGATCTCAAGTACGCAGTCAGCAATACATAGTTCAGATGTTACAAATGTTTTTCAATATTTAGCTCAAGGCTCAAGCTCATCTAACTTTAGTGAGACTCCTCATAAGTCATAACCGAATCGATGACAGGAACTCACTAAACAGTCGTGAAAGCGTTAAGACTGAAATATGTCGTACGGGTGAAAACTTAAAAAGCGAAGTTAGAAAACAAGGTACTATTTACGTTATTCTAGATTTTAGCCAATATAACTTAATAAATCTATACTTATTATGGGAGCAAACGAATCAAGCTAAAAGCTCAACTTGAGTCAAACTCAAGCCCGTCCCTAAGATTTCAAAGGTGATTCTTGACAAGTAAAAATGGGTCAGTTAAAATATACATACACGGTAAGAATCCTAAGAGAACCAAAAGTTATTTGAGAACTT